>JAQFXU010000897.1:0-38068 GCA_034693705.1 Spatulosminthurus flaviceps
AATATTTGATACCCAAAAACCACACAAAAACCCACAAAAACCCAGGGTTTTTGGGTTTTTGCCTCTGCCAACACTGTTTGGGGCACATCATTATCAGTGGTATCAAAAAATTCGGAATGTTAGATGAGTGGTACTCGTTTTTACAGTAAAAGTGCAAGCTTACAATGAAATTACAAAAGTGAGAAAGTTTCGTAGTACAAAGTTTCGTAAAAAGTACAAAAACCAGCAATGATCTTCACTTGATCTGTTATTAAGTTTTCCCGGGAAGCTGCTACTGATGAGGATTACTCAATACTTGAACTACGCATAAGCCATCTAGGCATTAAGTTCTGGTTAAAGTATCTCATCAAAGGATTTTTTACCACACCGCATAACTTACATAGCTAATGTAGCTTACATAACCTTCGCATAGCTACAATATTGTGACTTACATAAAGCATACTTACAATATTGTAACTTACATAAAGCGTAGTTAATGTAACTTCCACTGCTGATCTAATTTTCATAATGTAACTTATATAATGTAGTGTAGGCTATAGTATTGACAAAGGACTAGAATCAATGCTACTCTGTGAACATATTTAGTAGATGCCTTTGATTTCCTAAACATACACAAGGGATCGAGTTCATCAATTCTCCGCCCCATTTATCAAGAGTGTGAAGGAAACAATAATATTGCGTGGCTATTGTTTTGACTACGAGATAAGATTAAAGCTGAAGAAAAGTAATTACACGGATTCAAGTACTACTAAATTTCAAGAGCCGGATTGTTTGGTGAAGTTGAAGTTGAGGAGAGGAAAAGTTAAGTAGATCCAGTTGCCTCATCAACCTCTTCTTCATCCTCATCCTCTTCTTCTTCATCTTCCTCCTCCTCCTCATCACTTGCTTCGTCGAGACTCGATGGATTGTAATCCTCTGCGTCTAAATCTATAATGCTGACACTTGCACTCCGACTTTGAGACGCAGCTCTTTGAGCACGAAGATACTGTTTTTTCCTCTCTAATTGAATGAGATCACTTTTGATTCGTGGGATTTCCTGTTTCAAAAAGCCCATGTAGTCCTGGTAGTAACCAGCTTTGGTCTCACTCCCCACCAACTCAGGCATGTCACTCCGTTGTTTCCAGTAATTTAATTGCCAAGGCTGTGAGCTTTGAGCCTGTCGAGATCCACCTAAATCCTCAGCTCTTCTCCGCTCTTCATTCTGCAGGACAATCCACCGTTTGTAAGCGTCATGTACATACACGTGCAAATAAATAAGTACATCTGCTTTAGACACTTTCCTTTAAAGTAGAAACCCCAATCCCCAAGTTCCTCCTTATCACACTGATCTACCGATTTCCAATTTATGGCCAGCAGTACAAAGCAATTATTACAGGCAATATATCCTACGTACGTAACTACATGACAGAACACAGACATAAAGTTCAAGATTCTCTTCCTTCCAACAGAGCCTCACAGAGTTTACGAACTGAAAATTTATTTATTTTAAATAGCCGTAAACTTTCCCTACAGCGCTGCAGCAAATCTCCTGGTGGTTCGATAGCTTATTGCGAGTAATTTAATATAAGCTCTTGTATCTCTAAAAGTACAAGAGGCAAGGGAAAGGAAGAAGAGAAAGTTCCAGGAAGAAGACCACAGCAGAAGAAAACTTGTTTTGTACAACCAAGTCTGAAATCTCGCACGTGTGAACTTTATTCCAAGAGATAATTATTTCCTATCTCATCCTGCTATGTACAAGCAACTCCTTATGAATTGCGTCTTTCTCAATGTATTCGAAAATTTTCTGCAAGCTTTCACTTTCAGAAAGTTTTATACTTTTAAGAAATAAAGCGTTTGTAGATCCTGTGGATATTTTTCAGGCTTACAGTTGATTATAGTACGTGTAGCTATAGAATTAGGGTGAAGTGAAAGAACAAACTTACCTTTAATAAGAACGTAGTAATTTCTTTCATATGTTCAACCTTGTTGGTCTGAGAAGCAAGCCTTTGCTGGAGAACTTTATGTTTGGCAATGCGGTCGAGGATGGAGGGATCCGTGACTAGCTTGTCGAAGGAAATCTTCCGTGGCATGGTCTTTGCAAAGGATTGTATCATTTGTTCCATCCCTTGACGGTCAGCTTCCAACCTCAACATTGCTTTCCGAGTCCAAAATAATTGCTCTTTCAAAGCTGCGTATCTTTGCATTCGAACTCTGTAGGAATTCTCACGTCTTTTACTCTCTTCTATCTTCCTTTCTACATCCGCCAATTTTCTTTCCAATTCCCAGATCCTCTTTTTATAACCACTGATTTGAACGGAAGGGCATTTCCGGCTGAATTCATCAATTTCTCCAGCCTTTTCAATGGGTGGGAGGGCGGAGATTTTATGGTTTAGCTTTAACTTTTGGAATGCATTTTGTCTCATTAAATTTTGTATTGCAACATCCTGAGCTTTCATTTTCCTTAATTCAATATGCAGTCGGTCTCGCTCTTTGCTCAAACTTTTTAAATTCCCTTGCAGCTTTGATAAGTTCTCGTTTACCTCTGCAAGCTGCGATCGAAGGTTACGATTTTCTCCTTTTATTTTCTTCAGTTCTACGAATACGACAAAAAAACATTTCCATTGTGATTTATTCCTGGTTCTACATCAATGAATACAAATAATTTAGATGAAATGTGTATATGTATTACAAAGCATTTTTTGGAATAATTATTATTGCGTGCATTTATGTCTTGAACATCTGGTAAAATGAAGGGATTTTGTTGCTATGAATTTTTACCTGTATTTTGTTTTTTTTCTGTAACCTCCTTATAATCCAATTCTTCCTTCAAGCTTAAAATTTGTGAGTTCAGATCATCAAATTTTGAGTTACTTTGCTCTATTTGTTCCTATAAAAGACAATAAGTCAAGTCTACAAGACAAATGGAGCGTTTATCGGCATATGAATTCGTTACTCTGGGAAATTAACTTTCTTTTAGGAAAAGCAGTCTTCAATCATACTGAGGCTATTGCAACTAATGTACAAATAAAATTGCAACGTTTTACCTATTATTTGTGTTTACTTGCTATTGTGAATAAATGCACAAGCTTACTTTAGAATCGCATAATTTGCTCTCTACGTTACTCTTTTGCTTGAGACAGCCTTCTAAGGTTGCCCTTTGCTTCTTCATAGCTTGAACTGCATCTTCCAACTCACGACGGAGTAGTAGAATTCGTTTATCCCTGAGAGTCGAGTCTTCCAAGACATTAATGATTGTTTGATTCAACTTTAAATTAGTCACGGTTTGAACTTGTCTTTCAGTGTCAAGTGCCTTCAAATTCCGGAGAAGCTGTGCTTTCTGCCTCCATAGAGTACCATCTCTCTCCTGAAATCGCGACTTTTCATCTTCCTTAATGTTAACTTCTTGTGTGAGTAATTTCTTTTCATGTTCAAGTTGTTTCAGCTTCTTCTTTAGCAGTTGAATGTCTCTGTTGCACTTCCGTATATCCGCCCGCTGAGCTTTAGCATCCTTGTCAACATTAACGAATTTGGATACTGCCAACGATAGTTTTTCTTCAAGTTTCTCATTCTGTAATAATTTTTAATTTTGTACTCTCAGTATTATAAAAATGTTTACTTCATTGCAATGCAATGCAATGAATGAATGAACTCGCTAATTTTATGTACAAAGTACAAATTACATTAGTATGATGACTCAGAAATTGTGTGGGTGTTGAAATGAGACTTTATACCTAGCAATATTTTTAGGGTACAAGTGAAAAAATATACCTCTTTTTTGAGGAGTAAAACATCGGTCTCGAGAGTGGTACTTTTCTTATGAAACTTGTCCGATTCTTGTTTTTTCTCCGTCAGCTGCTTTTTTAGCTTTTGAATTTGGTTGCCCTGCCGTGCTATAACTCGTCGATTGATTTTTTTGTCTAAAAGGGCACGTTCCAAATTAACCATATGAGTTTCATACTGTTCTTCTACTTTGGATAATTTTTGCATCCAAAATTCCTCGATTGGATCCCAATCCTTCTTCCCACCTACTACCGTTAGATCTTGTGGGAGATCGATTTGAGGTGAGGGTTCAGTTTCCACATCTGGTAAATCCATTGTTAATGAATTGGATGCAAAAGCTAAGGAATGTAAACTAACTTAAATTTATACTTAACCTATAAGTCTGTACATTAAAAGAAGTTGGGCTCACAAACAGTGTCCACTGAATGTGAGTTGGAGCCTCTAAGGTGGTACTCAGGAGGCATACACAGTCTCACAATGTATCGATCAAACTAATATGATTAAGGCATGGTAAAACGAAGAAAGTGTGTGCAAACGTTGCGTTGAAGTAGCACTTCGAAGGTTTGAAGATGCCTTGCATTTCTATTTCTCCGTCATTATAAACCCAAAAGTAAGGTTTATAAGCTTTTCTAATTAAATTTTTGTATTTAAGCAAGGACTTGGAAAATTAACAGTGGTAATGTCATATGTTTACGCTTCGCAATCGCTGGGGAGCCGTCTTTTAAATACATCTCCGTTTGTCTGCTTAAAATAAGGATTCGTAACCATGAAGCTGGTGCAGCATCTATGTTGACTACACCAGGTCCACCTTGAATGCTAGAAACGAATTACTTGTGAGACGTCGAAGGGTAGCGGGAGGAGAATGTTTTGATTTTTGCAATAAAATAGGGGCACTGTGCAATTAAATCCGATGCTATTGGATCCTCCTTCGTAGTATTTAGTTATTTACCTTTTCCATAGGTTGTATACCTATGTGTATGCTTTCAGAATTCAACGACCTGCTCATACAGCCAGGCTGTCAATTCAAGATCAGAATGAAATGGGACCCCGTCTCTAAAATATACGTTAATGGTTTAAAATGAATCATCGGAAGTAGTGCCAGCAAAAATTGAGGATAATGAATGATCACCATGAAGTTTACACTCTAGATTATGACTGTGAAGAGATAAGTAAAACGCTGTATAGCATGGATTCCAAGGAATGAAATGTATATATTTCTACTCCGCCAATAACCAATCAACGTATGCTCAAATGCATAACACGTTTTATTCATTGCAACAAATGAAAAACATGGAATGAAGCGAAAAGTATCGTTCAATCACGACTCCCTAGGGGAAAGTTTGAGACTTCTACTTAAAGCTGAAGAATCTCTTGTGCAGCTTTGACGACTGCATCGGCATCTATGCCGAATTTAGCAAGAAGCACCGTCGGGGGTCCAGAGCGAGGAATTTCTTGAACAGCTAGTCTCTTCACGATCACATTTCTCTCCAGAGCGACAGCACTGGAAACAGCTTCACCAAGTCCACCTTAAACGGAAAAATTAAGGGACATTAAAACGAGCCCATGGTGAAGGTACTGACGTAAAATGGAAAAGAAATACAATTTTAAAGTAACAGTTATGAGCAAATTACCCTCAGGATAATGGTCTTCGATAGTGACAATTCTTCCACCAACAGCCTTGGCATTTTCAATAATAGTCTGACTATCCAATGGTTTGATGGTAAATGGATCAATAACTCGGGCTTGAATACCACTTGCAGCCAACTGGTCAGCAGCCTTCAAAGCTTCATACAAAGTAACTCCAGCACCAATCAGAAGTACTTTATCCTCAGGACTCTGTCGCACAACATGTGCCTTGCCAACTTGGAAGACAGTATCGTTTTCGTAAATGACAGCTGTATTAGGACGTGAAGTTCTGATGAAAGTTAATCCTTTGGTGTTAGCAGCGAGTTCAACTGCTCTCTCAGCACTTACGGCATCGGAGGGGTAGAACACGGTAGAACCTAAAAATTGGATATCACTCGTTAATTTTTATAGCAAAGCTGTAGCTCAAATTGAAAAAACTGTACAAAAATATTTCCATGCCTGGAATGCTTCTGAAAAGCGAGAGATCTTCAAGAGCCATTTGAGATGGGCCATCTTCTCCAATACTAATTCCAGCATGAGAGCCGACACAGTTAATGTTGGTTTGAGAGATGGCACCCATTCGAAGCTTTTCATAAAATTATTATCAGTCAGTATTAGTACTTATTATAATCTAAAGACTTAGCCAATTTGGTATTTCTGCGAGGATAATCACCTGGTCAAAAGCTCTGGTGAAAAATGCTGCGAAAGTAGAGACAAATGCTACAGTTCTATCTCTGCATGCCGCTCCGATAGCAACACCCACCATGTTTTGTTCGGCAATATAGCATTCAACGAACTGGTTGGGAAGAGTCTTTAATAAAAATAAAAGGTAACACATTAATTTTTCCAATAATGCTTTATCAGTAAAATTATAATAATTCACACAGGCACATTTCAATCATATAAAAATAACACGAAATTCACCTTCAAAACTTTGTCCGAGAAAGTTGAATTTTTTGTGTCAGCGTCAAAAGCTACTACGCGGTCATTTGCCGCAGCCAATTTCTGCAGTCCAGTTCCGTATGCCAAACGTGTGGCAATAGAATCGCCAAGCTAATTTCAAAATTCAGATTAAACTTAGATACCTAATGCTTATAATTTGCTACTCGTACGTACGTATGCAACTTTAGAAGTCTGCATCTTAGTAAAAGGTTCACCTTATAGTTTGGTGGAGAAGCCAATTTAAGATTTGAGATATTAGAAACTGGAGCTTCTGCAATGGGTTTTGAAGGAATGAGAGTCGTCGGACCATTGTTTTTGATAATGTTCCGAATATTCTGTATATAATATTATTTTCATTTTTCTTACATAATTGAAAAAAATGGAGTTTTAAATAAAAATCTACAGTAATAATTTGCAAGCTTACCGCAATGACTTTCTCGGATTCTCCTCCCAAAGGCTTTCCGTGCCAGTTTTCTTGGTCTTCGATTCCAACGAAACCCTTTCCCTTGTAAGTTTTCGCAATAATAGCGGTTGGTCTATCTTTGGTTTCGGAAGCTTCGTGGAAAGCCTACGATATATTGTTGTGTTTACAAATACGCCGAATTGTGGAGGATAAATCAATTACGTTCATAATATTTTTCTTTTGCAAAATATACCTTTACAAGTTCTTCTACATCATGGCCATCAACAACCAGAGCATTAAACCCAAATGCTTCCAATCGTTTGCGGTATACTTCAACTTGATGCTGTAAACTTGTGGCTTCGGATTGTCCCAAACGGTTAACATCAAAGATTGCAACAAGATTGTCCAATTTATAGTGTCCAGCAAAGTGAAGTGCCTCCCAAATGGAACCTTCGGCACTCTCTCCGTCACCAATAAGTACATACGTTCTGTACAAATAAAATAGTTTCCATTATCACTAACAGCAGATAATTTTCTCGTGACTCATAAGTTCAAGAAATGTTAAATGCTTATCAATTGATTTGACCCTCACACCCTAAATCTTACCGGTATGGAGCTTTATCAATACGCTTTCCTACAATAGCCATTCCAGCACCAACACTGAGCCCTTGTCCCAATGAACCAGTAGCAACATCAATGAAGTTCAGTCTTGGGGTGGGATGCCCTTCAAGATCACTGTCGATCTTTCTTAAATTCAGCAAATCCGATTGAGGAAAAAGTCCTGCTTCAGCCCAGGCTGTAAAAATTAAATAAAAATATCACTTAGCATTACGCAATCATATAATCTTACTTTTAAATATTTAGTCTGGCATGACTCTAGAACTTTCTTCTAGCCATTACTGCCGGTGAGAAAAAATCTGTTGATTTGTTGACCAAGCATTTGACACTCATAGCCTGGAACACAAAACTGAAAAGCCTAGTAGTCATAACTGACAACAAAACTGTTCTTTCAGCATATTTGAGCTCGGAACCTCCCTGACCTTTTATCATTTTTTGTGCATACAAGATTATCACAAACTAAATATTACCATAATGTGACCTTTACATTGAGAAGATAGCACATGCATTTCCTCTCTACCCAAAACGAAAGCATCTCAATTCTACCGAATGTTCCAACTCAAGTACCATTTCTCAACAACAGGTCCAGTTACAAAATTTAAATAATAATTACAATAGCATTTTCATCATACCGCCCATTCATTGATTTTTATTCATTTGTATTCACTCACCAGCATACAGGATCGGAGCAGCATGTCCCTTAGACAAAACAAATCGATCATTGGCTGGATCCTTGGGTGCATTAACTTTATACCTCATCGTGTGGAAGAAAAGGACCGACATGACCTCCGCCATTGACGCACATGATGTTGGATGTCTACGAAAAAGTAACAAAATCAAAATTAATACCACCACGCATTGTAACACATTACTTCAACAAATCAAAATATTCCTCTAATCCCACAGCTTCATTGGAATCAAAGTTGTACAATAACTGTACTCCACGCTTTATAATACAAAACCTATTGCAACTATCAAACTGGAAATTAACCAAGATCCCAAGGAGCCTTAATTAAAGTTTTATACAATTCTCAACTTCCAGAATACTTTTATGAAAGGCTTAAAAAATGATACCCCGATTTGCTGGCATTTGTAGAGTCAATGCTATGAATCCGGAGCTTATTGGCAATGTCACGAAGTTCTTGATAATCGATAGTCATGATGATTCCTGTCTCCCAAATGACTTGCAAAAGAACACGTGTGAATTGGACAATTCCTAAATTGTTCAACAATAATTTAATCCCTACAAAAAACTTTCCAACCGGTTTCAATAACGACGGAGAAAGACTACAACAGTTGCACTTCACTTCAAATCTCTCCCCCAACTACTTAAACAGCGACTAGACTCAGACTGAGAAATGATTTGAAAGTTGCTCCTTAGTACTTTTATCACACTATAGGCTCGATGAAATATACATATAAGGGGAAGTTCACCATCTTTTGGTAATTTCCATGCATCGTCTAATACTGGAGTGCTCACTGCTCGCTGCTGATCGTACGACAAGATAACCAGATAGCCCAAGTCCGTCCTTATGGTCACTCATTTGTTTCTACCACACGGGATTTACTTTACCAACAATTTTAATGTGTCTAATACATTGTAAATACAGATTTGAAAATATCTCATACTTCATAATATACATATATAGAATGCTTGAAAGAATCACGTTCCCATTGAACTTCTCCTTCAACTTCATTCCATGCCTTCGGGTTCTGTTCAAGCTGTGATACTTTGCATGTAGTAAACATGATGATGATAGCAATCCCATCATCCTATACTCCATGAAAAGGTATCCCAAATCATTTCGTATCAGCTCGTAAGTCATTTTGTTGTTTGAAAGAGAAAAAAACGGTACATTTTACATGGAAATCATCAGCGTGAAAACTCATTGGCTGAGGATGAAACTGACTTTATTCCTTGGCTCTTCGTTGCGCTATCACATGGATAGATTTATTAGTGCTTACAACACAAGAACATAAAGAAACGTTAAAAAGAAGGACTTTTCCAGTTGAGTCATAAAACCTTTTCGTAACATTTTCAACAATGTTGAAAAACCAATAAATGTCCTTGTCATTTCCCACTTGAGCAGGTAAATATACATAGTTAAGATGTGGTAAACCACCATCCTTTCTATACTATCCGAGTAGCTAATATATTAAACAGATTTGTCCGTGGAACTGGAAATGACCTGCCAAACTTGGGCTTCTCGGGTGTGATTACATACTTTGATCACCAAACATTGGAATCTTTTTAAAACTTAGGCTATATCAAATATTTAAGAGAAATGATAACCTTCAGATTATCTCTATCACAGCTTTTACGGTGTGGATAATGTGTAAATATAGCTGACACCTTCCTGTCAACATATACCGGTTTGGAACTCCCAATTCATCTTACAAATATGAACCTAAAGAAGACTTATTTATTTAAACCGGAATATGTGAATCCATAGATCAAATACGTAAGTGAATGCTTAGGCAGAACACATAAAAATAACTTGAGCGTGAAAGAAATAGGATGCATTTATTTACTAAAGCTGGAAAAATGCCTTGGTACATAACTTGACATTGTGAGTATCTAAGATGGAGTCGATAATTATTACATAAAAATAAATTTGATTTAGCCCAAGTATAGAGCGGAAGAGTGACTGTGAGTGGAAAAAAAATCTACTACAAATTCCTCAGAATGTATGTATATTACAGGTTGAATTTCCATACACGAGTGCATTTTAATTTTTATACTTTGGTTCATGTAATTAGACTTGATGCTAATTTTGTAGGGAATTACCATCCATGAATTAATTGTTCTGACATTGTGCACTCTTCCCTAAAAATTACACGCTATTAATACGGAGTGTGGGTTTTTTTAAAAACCACTTGCACATCCTGTTTGAGTACATTTATGTATATATACATGACTTTAGTTTTATTTATTAATGTAACTTTTTAGTAGGAAAAAACTGTTGGCTCGCAAGCCAGTGCACATGTTAAGGAAAGGTCACTCGTGTCTTGAGGTTTACCTCCGGGAAAGAGTCGAGAGAGAATGACTGTATGGGGAAACCTACAGGTCTTTACAAAGTGGCTTTTTATACATGTATGTACGTAAATGACCATTGTATTGCTTGATATAATTTCGGTACTGTATTTACGGACAAAGCCTTATGCTTAAACTTGGCATATATGAGTTATTTGGTGGCTTCTCAAGAAGTTGAATTTGAAATGTCTGTTTGGAGGAATAATCAATGTACGGTATTATGTTGCTATCTGTACACGATAGGAAATTACGAGGAAAGGGACCTTTAGGTTTTATCCCACGAAAATTGTATGTAGTCATGTGCTGATGTGTTTGAATGAAATTGCTGACATTTGTACGTAAAGAATTTAAAGGAGAAAATGTTAAAAGGTTGGAGCCTTGGAGCTAACAAAATACGATGTATGATATTTTGTATAAGAGATATAGATTTGAGCTATTCCGTATCATTTTCTCTGAGGACTCTCAATGATATAATGTACATACTTGTAATGCTGTTTTATATTAGAAAGGTGGTAAAAGAACGGTATTTGAAAGACTCACCCCGATTTGCTGGCGTCCGTTGCATTGACAGATGCAATCCTGAGTTTGTTGGCAATGTCGCGAAGTTCCTGTAAAACTTTTGATTCGGGTTTATGGTAGGTGGCCATCATTTGTAATGTAGTATATGTAGGAAATAAAGAGGAATTTTTTGAGAGAATAGATGAAAAAGTAAAAGTATTGATGTAAGTGGCGGTGCCGGTGCTGATATGGTGTGGGTGCTTATTGCTGGTGTCGGAGCCGGTGTGGATGTCTCTAGAATGACTGAACGACTCAACGGTGTGGCCTTGAAAAAATTTTCATGCATTTGATTGAGCAACTCTTGGTCGTGCCTCACTCTCCAGAGAGGAGAGTCATACGATTCTCGTGGTCCGTGTTAACATTAAATGTTGGAAAAGTCATGTATATATGTATAAATCTATAGAATTATTATGTACATGTTGGATTGTGGAGTGGAAGCTCCTTTCATGGCCTTCAATGCTTTTTTCTCTTCCCTTTTACCATTATATTATATTATCGTTCATTATTTTTTGTTCTTATCACTTGCTCTTGCTAGTACTACATGCACTTCGTTAGCTAGACTCACGTTGTAAAAATCGCTCCTTACACTTATGTTCTATATAATTAGTATGGTACTCCTTTACCACTAGAGAATGTAAGAGCTGAAATTTTATCGTAGTATTTTCCATATTACCTATATATTACCTATGGACAAGCAGTATATATGCTTGAATTCTGTCAGCCTAAATAATTGTAAAGGTTTTTCATATAAACATAAAGCTGCCTATACACATCTACTTCAAGTCGATAAAGCTGTCCACGATTTAACCAAGCTCTACCTTGTACCTCCTTTGAATTAAAATAGAAAATATGATTATATTTTTGTAGGTGTGTGTAATTTTTTAAGAAGAATCATGCAGACTTTTATAAAGGGTTTTTGACTTCAACCTGATGACAGTGTTACTACATATCTTTGATGAAATAATTGGGATTTGTTGTTTAAATTTATAAAAATTGTGATGATGTAATTCCAATACTAGCCCGTAGTCATTTATAATGACGTTCCAAAAATAATGATTATGCTCTTAAATATATGTATTTTGTTATCCATCCATGACAGTGAAAAAGTCCTTGGAAAATTTTGGACTGCCGGCGTGAAATTAGTTTCTCCCGGAAAGTGTCTACTTTTCATTTGCGGCCACTTAAGTATCCCTCGGTTCTCCATAGAGAGCGCACGTTTCCCAACCTGGAGTGATCAAGTGTATAAGGGTGAAAGATGGAATTTCCTTGAAGCAGGAGACTTTTTCTTGAGGTATTCAACTATACATCTGCACTGCAGACTGGAGTCGTGGAGTCATATGTATAGAAAGACGTGGAGGATGGGAAGTGTAAATAATAGAGTAATGGAGGATAAAGAATCATATTCCCATTTTGCTATTTTCACAAGAGGTTTTTATGGTTTTCACAGTTTGCATGCAAGCATCGAATTTCCAGCTTTTGTTTACTTTTGGCTACATTTTACATTTATGATGATGGGCTGTGGTGTCGAAGCCCAATCGGCTAAATCCGGGTACATTCAACTCCACAGTTTTAAAAGGAAATGCTCGGGGATAGATGTACTTTACCATGGCTTACGAAAAGAGAGACGATTCCGGATTTGTTAGCAGACATTTGGATTATACCAGTCTCATTTCTATATGTGCTTCCTATTGTTCCCGCAAGTTCCCTATGGTTTATCTGAATTCCATTGAAATGGGGGCACAAGTTGAAGTGATCTTTGTATTTATGCACCTCTGCCCTATGTTGCTCGCGCTTTTCCTATGTATAACGTAGGAATATAACCGTAAGGTTTTTTTGGGGGTTTTTTGTTACAACGTATCGACTTCCATCAGTTGAGGTCCTGAGGTTGCGGATGGAATTGAACACCCTGTTACATACATTTTTTTGCTGGGACAATGAAAAAACATGGGATGTCTTTTATAATCTGCTTTTATTTTCCTTGTTGGGAAAATCGATGAGAGCAATTTTGGATATCAGTTCCTACCAGAAACCTTAACTTCAGTGTCTTCAGTCTAACTACTAAATATATTTTCAGTCAAAAAATACATCTTGTTCGTCCGCAATTATTCCTGATCGGGAAAAGATAGGAGCTCTTCACTAAGTAAGTACAGTCTTGACTTGAAGACACTGATCCAGGATTTACCTTCGCTCTACTCATATTTCCATTTTTACTATGAATTTTCGGTAAAATGTAAATTTACTAGCCCAAAAAAGATTTTGGTAACAATGTAAGATCGTATTTCGAGCTTTAAAAGTTAGTATGCATATGGTTTTTGTATTGGAGCAATTCTCCGGATTTCCAATAGATTAGTAAGTTTAATTTTTTAGGATACTATATATTTATTATGCATTGGTTTAACGTGGATTTGCTTCTTACGCAAGTAAATTGAATGTAAAAAAAAGGTAATCAAATTTCAATTCTCACTGGAAATCTTATTGAATGAAGACTCTAGTGACTTCCAAAGCTCATAAAAACCATTGAGTTTTGAGCCAACGACTCAATTTAGGATTTATATCGCATTTCCAACTGTCGTTCTACAAGAAAAGGAGAAGATATAACGACTCCTGGAATAAAACAGCTTCCTTTATGTACGATCAATTTTTAACAATCCAATTTCTAACAATACAATTACTTTACTTGGAGGTTACCACAAAAAAATTTCCTTCACACCAAATTTAAAATGGCTCTTTTAAATTATGATTACGATTATTTAGGGCCCGTTATTTTTTTTATTTACCTCCTTTTTTTCCATTCAAGCAGCATTTGAAAGTTAAACTGCGCTCTATGGTTGAAGAAAAACGATTTTGTCAATTATGTGGTTATATATGTGTGGGTGAAAAACTTTGCTGTCTTTTACACATTAGTTTTGGTTTGCCCATCCCATTGAACAAAAATGAAGCAAAACGCAAAAATACACGGATGCTACCTTATGATTACAAGATTAGCTTGGACAATCTCATTTATTCTCAACATATTAGACATAACAAAACGAAGTGCTTGCAACTGTATAGTCTTATATATAATTATTGCATAACCTTGAAGTAAAAACCAACAAAGTTTCTTTATACTGTAGGAAAAAGAATAAAATTCCATAGTTTGAAGTTGGGAGAGTTCCCTATGGGAGATGCGAAGCGTTAAAAAGGCTCCAAAAATTCTCCTCTAAATCCCATTATCAAAAGAGACAAAAGAATTCACAAACACCCAGGCTCTTGCGAAAATTTCCACGAAAACTTTGTTTCCCTTTATGAAAGACAAGTTTGGATTTCATATGTAGAAGCCCTAAGCTGCAAACACATACTTTCATTACCAAGAAAATGTAATGAAGAAAAGTTGAGCGTAAGAACAAAGCTAAAAAGCTAGCAGGTCCGAAAATGCTACTCCTACCTATCAACTTGAAATTCCTAGCTGAGAATTATTAATAAAGCTTGAAAACTCCCTTTGAAAAAAATTCCGCTTCAAGTTACAAGCTTTTAAATTATTATAAATATGTTATACAAGCACACCGTACATATACCATGCGCCTTCAATCTCAAAATAGGCCGTGATTTTACCTCTCCTCTTTTAGTAGACAGAGAGTTGAGAGAGTGAGCCTTGAATAGAACTAATCTCAAATTTACAGTGAATGAACAACTCACATTTGCTCATGTTAAAAACCTTTTTACAATGTTACAGATATATGAGTAGAAAATGCTGGCAGAGCAAAAGTAAGTATGTGCAATAAGGAAGGTGAATATCTGACAAACTGGGAAATAATAATTGCATTGTCAGTCCCCTGTGAGATTCTGAATTTATTGTGGAGTTCAGGATACATTGCAAGTTCGTTCCGAGTGCTAATATAATAAGGGCAGTGGCAGAGATATGTTTCACTCTATTTCCATCAAGAAAAGAAGACTTGGTGGTTGAAGGATGGAGTCAGTTGTTTTCAATGCATGTAAATATGTATCTGTAGGTTCAAATATGGAAGTCCAATAAGTTATTCTTGAAGTGGTTTCATCGATTTTTCCTTAGCTCCTATGCTGTACGGACCATCTCTGTGGACTTGGTTACGTGTACATGTTGTACCTATGGAACCTAACCTAATACCACATACCGCATCCCCAAGCCACAATTCCTCCTCTACAAATAACAAGCTAAATTCGCAGAGGGAATTAAAGGTAAGCATATAATATCTATTGGTAGTTAAAATGAGTATGATATTTAATTACTGTAAAGGATATTAAAAGAGTATTATTACAGGAAGCTTGGTGTAGTGATTTGTTGACTTTATTATGGAACGCATTAGTAATGAAGAGGAAGATGAAAACTTTCAATCTCTTTGGGGCAAAGTAAGCTCTCTGAAACAACATGAGGGAAAACATTTCTCAGGTCTCTTAATTGAAAAGTTTTCTCTATGTTCAGTAAGTATATAATGAAAGTCTCTAGACAAATATAACCATAGTGCTATGTACATACATACGGAGAGAAGAAAATGTTTAAAAGATCAAGTGAATCTTGACAGAGTCATTTGTCACAAACTTCTTTGGTTCTGAGCTTCCATCCCCTTTTCACATTGCACATTTTATGGAAAGGTGGCTGGAAAGGATTGCAAAATTTTCATGGTTGGAGGAATTCTACAGCTGCTATAATCTGCTTATTTTGCAAAAATGTCTGAACTTCAACAGATGTTTTTATCCATGGAAGAGAAAGAGCACGTTGAGAATGGAGGAATTTGTGAGAACTAGATTTCCTATGGAGCACAAGTAACCCAGGAACAAAGTAATAATTGTAGGGGATTTTTGTCTATTTATTTATTTTCAAGTAAGGCGTAATTTTGAAGATACAGCAAGTTTTTTTTTATTAAAGCATACAAGGAGGGTCCATACATTCCGGGTACAATTTTCGAGAAAATCGCCTTATTTCATGAAAAGAGGATCTATGAATATTTGGGTCATACAAGCACCAGCTTTATCCCATAAGTCAAGAAAAATTTGGAGCAGGAACTCTCTCAAGCATACGATGGTTGGAAGTGAGATTCAGTGGGATGAAAGCTAAAGGCACATAACTGAAATTCCATTTTGTCCCCACTTTGCCCTTTTCCCTGTCTGTAGCTCCAAAAGGATAAAAATCTACTAAAATTCGCAAAAGAGCAGCAACTATAAAAGTTTCAAACGGGTGGACATCAGGAATTTATTGCCAGTATCAATTTTAATGTTAAAAAAGACTTAGTCCATGTGGGGTTCAGGATCAACAGGGGCATAGTTCATTTCGTGCTCAGTACGGAAGTGGACTAACAAGCTTTCATATTGAGCTGTCCCTGACCTATGGGTTTAACATTCTTAATGGGTCCAACTTTCCGCCTAAACACCCTTTAGGTATGTCACCAACCTACTAACTCATAGCGAATTTCGGATTTTTAAGGGGTATGAATGATCTTGGAAACATTTGGTCCCCCGGCCCATCCATAAAATATCAATGTTTATTTTTATCGAATCAATGCCGTTCTCTCGAATTCTTACCCTTAACAAGTGTATTAATGCTGCAATATGTCTTGGATTACTAAGAGAAAAGTACAAATCATTATGATCATATTGGGCACTACTGCATGACAAAAAGCACGAAAATGAAGACAACACCTGGATTGTCCATATTGCACTTACATTGCAGGGCCAAAAGTTGTTGGTATAATTTAATACTTTATGTCTCACGCCCACATCCATACTTTATATTCATTTCAAATCAACTGGACCTGAAATATGTTTAACGTAATATACAACATAATATAACATGTGATATGTATGCTGAACACACTGTATCGTAAAGCAAGTATCATTGGGATGAGAGTAAAGTAATAAATAAAAGTTTACGTTCTCTTCTCTCTCTGAGGTATATATTTGAACATTCCCCTATGAAAACTGAAGGCGCAATGTTTCTTTATACATAATGTTAAAAAGGTCAGAAAGGAGTGTAGGAAATTTTTACTACCAAAATCGCAAATACATGGGTACCTTGATTAAATACTTGTGAGTGGATTTCTA
The DNA here is from genome assembly GCA_034693705.1 of Spatulosminthurus flaviceps. Taxonomy (NCBI): domain Eukaryota; kingdom Metazoa; phylum Arthropoda; class Collembola; order Symphypleona; family Sminthuridae; genus Spatulosminthurus; species Spatulosminthurus flaviceps. Next base: position 16,995 of record JAQFXU010000897.1, read on the forward strand.
AAGGCGATTTCCATGAATGTCGGGTTTGTCGTAGTAAAATGTCCTCACACGGTGTACGTAAACATAGGGTTTCAAATTATTTAACACCATAGTTGTTCTCATACCTTCCCTTGAGATTGTGTTAATAAAATTAGAAATTTTTAGTTTTTGATCTACTTGTATTTTTTATTTACTTGTTGTTAAAAAATGATTATTTCTGGGTCATGGGCGAAAGCCTGTAAGGACCTTTAATAAATAATTACAAAACAAAATACAAATACAATTAGAAATTTTTATGAATTTTATAAGGAGTACCCGTGGGCAGTGTTTTTATGGAAGGATGGATCCATTAAAGATTTTCAACCCATAGGATAGAGGGGGTGAAACTCGATAGCAATAATTGTGAGTTAATTTTATCATTTTAATTGCTATAATTAATCAGCAGCTATTCGCGAATAGTTTTTTACACGTGATTTGACTTTTTTATCTAATTTGTGAACATTCCATGATTAGCAAGCGGAAGGCGGTTGATTACATTATTAGAAAAAATTACTAGCGACAGAAAATTGCATTCACAGTCAATTTATTACCATCATGATTTTTACTTGCATTCTGCAAAAACTTTGTGGAAAATTTTTCTGAACATACTCAATGCAAGATGATACACACACACATACGTACATACAAAATAATTTCCCCCGTGTTTCTGTGTTATTGAATAAAAATGCAAATTCCCTTTTCAGATCGTCTTTCCTTTAAAGGGACTATAAAGTTTTCCCACTGGAATCCTTTTCATTCTAGTTTTACTGCGAGTGCTAATTATAAATTACCCTTCCGTGTAGAAAAAGGGTACGCGCAGGAAATTACAAGATCAATACGATCAATATTTGCAGTAAAAAGCATGTGAGGTCATCCAAGGCTGGAGCCGCTGAGTTTTTATTGCAATAATTGAGTTATACAAAATTGAACAAAATTCAACTAAAAATTACCACAGTGATTTTCCCAGACAGCACATGAGTAAAGCGTAAGAAGTATCTGAACAAAAATGTTTTGCTACGTTCTCCAGACAGAGTAATGAAAATGAATTTGGATCACACAATTCGCATAAATGTATCCTTTTAATTACTTTAAATCTCTAGTGAGGTTAATTTTAATTGCATTTCCAAGTCCCACCGAGACTCTAAAGATGTATGTACAAAACTTGGAATACATGTAAAAAGTATTCATTTACCTATGCCTAAAGTTAAACAAACAGGCTCATGTAATTGATTTATTACAGCATCAATTTTAATTTCCTCTCCTCCAAGGTAAAGATTTAGTTCATTCCAGGGAACAAGAACCACAACGCAAGGAATTACTCTGGTGGAGTGGTTCCTTGCGTTCCTTGTACAGATTAAAAAGAATAGGCATAGAACAGGGTAGTTGAGGAGGAAGTAAGTAACTATTCACTAATTTTTTCTTGCTATTTATAACGAATCAAGACAACACTACAGCGACCCAAGCTGGTATAGCTATACAAGACTTCACCAAATTTCTAGAGAGGCATAAGACTATAAATTATGTATACATAGTAACTAACCTACACATAAAAAAAATTATTTGAAAGGTTAATTTGAAAGGTTGCTCAGCCTGAAATATGGGGTTTGAATTAAAACAATTTCTCCAGACAATTCCGAGCAGGAAATTCTAAAAATAATTTCCCTCAAGTTCTTGTTCCAATAAAATGATATTCTTAGAGGAAAATAAATGTGAAAACATATTATTATATAATTTATATTATAATAAATCACAAGCCTTTCCCAAGTAATTTGTACACTTACTTGTCTACAAATTTGTAATAACAAAATAATTCCAATGTAATATGCACTTTTACTTAATAAATTGGAAAGCTACAAACGTTCATGATGTAAACTGCATAGGTAATAATAATTGTGAAATTAATTACTATTTGATTTCAAAACCAATCGCTGATTAAAGTCTGGACCAAATTTTACAATAAAAAGGACGAATAAGAAATTATTAACATTATTTATCTTCTAAACTGTCTATAAATGCTTTGAATGCAGTATAAATGGCTTCCATGGCTTTTGCTGGAAAGTTGATGTATGAAAGAGGATCCCTTTCCATGTTTAATTATTTTAATTAATTTCTTTGCCACATGTTACTGCATAATCACAACAGCTGTTCCCAGGCATATTCAAATACATTTAGTGGTACATATGTATAAGTTTTTATAAGGAAATCCGTGCACGTCGATATTATACATCAAAAACTAGAGCTTTCTATTTAATTCCGACCTTCCTATGCACGGCATAGTATCTACCGTAGTAGTAACGTTCCGAGGAACCAAGTCTTCTGCCAGCAAACAGAAGTCGAGGGCTGTAAAAAGAATGCTGTGGATAGTTAAGTAATTAAACTTGTTATTTTTGATCTCACCGTTATACTCACGAGTACGAGAACAATTTATGTAGGCTTGCCTTAAAACAACATGTAATTTCAAATCTTTGAGGTTTTTCAATGTAGGCTTGGGAACAGTAAAGGGGCTGTCCATAAAGGATGTCAGCAGTCAGGTCAGTGGGTCCTCCGAAATTCGGGCTCTGGCCCATGTTGAAGGTATAGGCGGAGGGGGTCAGTCAGTCCCAAATTTGGCCTGTCACTGCTGACGTCCTTTATGGACAGCCCCAGTAAAAAAATTTTTTTACTGTTCTTAAGCTTGTATATGACTTCCACGATGGGATGCAAAAGTACTTTCTCACAGTCCATTTGTACCAGGAAAAAAAAAATTTGATTTTTGATGCTATTTACCATGACTGGTTTTCAAATAACAAATGTCATATCCTTTGACGTATATATGTCTTTCACAATGAAATATTAGGTCAAGCTCTTCAATTTAATTTATAAAATTTAAAGCTTTCCGTGTTTTTTGTGTCCTGCAGTCCGGCCTTCTCTATGCATACATTATTTTTAGCATTAATTATTTTAGTTCTAGGTACGTACTATGCATAATTTCTGTCAGTATGGATTTAGAACCTTGCTTGTTAATGCTCATAAAATCTCGCAATCTTTTCAGCATATGCTTCCGTAACGGGTTTATCAACGTACCAAAACTGCTAGTTTACTGTGCCAAACTCTACATGCATATTAAATTGAGGATTCATTTCCAACAACCATAATATTTTAATTACAGCATTATTTTCCATTTCATTATTGTATTAACATTAAAATATATTTACCATAAAATGTAATGAAGGTTTTTAATAGCACGTTTCTTCAACGCCTTGTGAAAAGCAAGAAAAAAATTAGGATACATACTCCATCATATCATATCATGATTCATATGATGAGTGTCAGCATTTGAATATAAATTCTCCCGATTCAAGAGCCCTAAATCACTAATTTACACAACCATGGGAATGATGGGAAATCCCATGGTGTTTACAGCCCATATATGCTTTAATAATAATTTTAAATGGATGCTAGCACTAGAGATCCAAGCAGTTGAAGTCATCAGGAAAACTTATATAAGTAAATCACCTGAAAGAACCATTGTTAAATTTAATTAGGTAATAAAACTCGAGTGATGTAGTGAGGCAGTAAATAACATAAGGGTAATGTTTTCGTTTGTAAATATAATGTGACACAAGTTGAAGGGAGGAAGTTCTTACTGAAACAAATTCAATCAAGACTTATGTACGTAGAAGGTACGTATTTATATAACTGCCTCATAATAATGCTATTGCAAGGAGAAGGAGTGTGGAAGAGTGCGGGTATCCACGGGCGCATTGTTTTCGGGGATCCAGTCTTTCACCGAATTAGATATACAAACGAGACTTCTCTTTTAGAAAATTCATTAGCACTTGCTGTCATTCTATAGATTATTTACGTGCTGCTGCCTCGAAAACACTCCCACGTAAAAGGAACTTTTGGTAAATAACCCTTACAAGTGTGTAGAAGGAGGTGAGGCTACATTTTAACTTGAAAAAACCCCGATGGATGAAATGTCAATTTAAAGGGAAGCATTGTAAGGTTGTACGTTTATAAAACCTACGAAAAGCACAAGTTTGTGAGTGGAAAGATTTTTTTTGGTTTTTTTATTCAAACACGTCGGGACAGGAACTATGGTCATGAGGGATGTTACATTTTTTTAACATGCAAAGTTAGTAGGAAAAGGTGCTCTTGAGGTATTTTAATTTAAGTATGATGTTTTATAACGACAACGATCTCAAATGCAGTTGCAGTTGGGTTAGAATGCAAAAGGCATGAAGGCTGACGAAGTCACAGTCATTAAATAGAAATATCCTTCTCCCTTGAACGACCATAACCTCACGATTGGTGTGGTTCGCCAGTGGAGTGAAGTCCAGCTCTCTCATCAATACTACTTAAACGCTCCATTCGGGCATGACTTCTCACTCAAAGACTCTTTTCCGTGTAAGTTAGTTCATACAAAGAGAGAAACCAGAGCATACTTAAAATCAAGAATTCATGATCTCCGCTTACCAACGAAAACAACAATTATGTATGTCCCCTGTGAATGAATGGAGTCAAGACTGACTGTGATCCGAAGCGCTAAAAATGCACGAGAGGTAAGGGAAAAAGGAGAGAGGATTATTTCGATTCGTGTGTTTGGGCTGTGTGCACTTTAAAAAGTCATTAAAGGATTCGGCAGCTATTCTTGTACTATGTACTTTGCTGTTTATAGTTTATACCTTGTCCCAATGCACTTGATACCCGTTTCCCTCTGAATCCCCTCTCTGTGTAGTTGAACTTTCTTTTGTTCAGGGGAATAATGCGAGTAAAAATGTCGAGGGAGGGAGACAAACACATACGGCAAAAATGTGCGAGAGCTTTTTTAAGCAAAAAAGAAGATGATCTCGAGCCTGTCGCAAATCTTCCTCCCTTCATCTCTTTCGTCTTACTCCACCTCATACTCTCGGAGAGATAAAACTATATACGTAATCATAATCAGACGAAGCTGTTCAAAGGTATACAACCAGTTTATATATCTGCCTGTATAAAATCTGAGAAGTACTAACGGTAGTAACTAAACTTTCCTGAGTGAGGTTTTGGTATGAAAGTTTCCACGACACAATTTATAAGATCCTTCCCGTTACAATATATGGCAGCACTAAATTAGATTATTATGAAGAGAGAACACATACATGCAAATTCAGTTAGGTTTTAAGACCAAGACAAAGCACAACCTTATTACGCTTTCCTTCAAAATTTAGTCACGTTTACCAAACCTTCAGGATTCAACGACAAGGGCCTAAAGAATAAGAAAGGGCGTTTCGGGATATTATTTATACGGAGTATCTCATCAAAATATAATCTCATAATTTAGACTTGCATGATCCGAATAAACCAGAGGAAGTGACGGTATGTTGAAGTCCGGTTTTGTGCATCTTGACACACTTTTTTATCCTTAGAAGAGGGAAAAAAGTTTGCACAAAAGCCATCCTTCCCTTCTTTAATTCCCGAAGCCTTAGCATTTCTTTTGAAGCTACGAATCAAGGCTTTAGTCGCTTGAGGAACATCAAACTAAAATCACACAAGGTATTTTCTCCTTGGTGAAATAAACGTATTTTGTGCTGCTTCAATCACCACTACCATGAGGACCTTTCGTTTATTTCGTTTAGTGCTCCTCATCGTCTTGTATTCTCCTTTAATAGAAAAAGCAAGTTAATTATATTATTGATTTTTTTCATTAAATTGCTTCAGCGCACCTACTTTTTATTTATTATTATTTCCATGTAGTATGGTACATGCATCATTATATAGAAATAGTATAACGAGAAAATACGACAGTTAAATTTTCAATTATTTACTTCATGTTTCAGGTTAACTCCTCAGATGGACTACTTAAAGAAATGAAAGCTGAGTGCATCAACGATGGTATACGAGTTCACCTATTATTCCAAAAGCCATTCTACGGAGTCGCGTACTCATTTGGACACTACGAAAATGACCGTTGTCGTTATATTGGACAAGATGTAAACCACACTGGTCTGAGCAACTACAGGTAGCTTGTTTAAAATTCATTTGATGAAAAAATACTCATGCATTCATTGAGACCAATTATTTATTGCTTCATATGTAGGTATAAATTGCGTATATATGTTGTTATTGAAAGAAGTAGAACCAATAATTCAATTACTAATGAGAGAAAAGGCATAACGTTTGACTGTATGCAACACATATTAGTGCGTAAGGAGTAGTATAGCTTTGTAAAAGTCGCGTTTAACGATATGATTTTCGTGCTTGAGCTCTCACTACTGCTGATACTTTCTAAATGACTGCAGAGCCTGATATTCTAATAATTCTAGGGCTTCTTGTCTCTGACATTTCTGTAATAAAAATTGGTAGCTCGCAATACATAGGCCTGATAGAGAGCTCCACCCGTTAATCTTGAAATGGATTTTTGTAATTTATAATCTCAAAACATGAAAGTTATACGTTATATTTATATGAAGGGATGAAAACCTAGGAAAACGCCAAAGATTGCACGGGATGTTCAACGGGAAATTGTAGAAAATTACAACAGTGTTTAGTTGGCTGAAGTACCTTTGTATTTTTCATCACGATGGACGTAGTTATGTAGTTATTTTCTCTGGATCACGGATTCATCTAGATCCAACCATAAAGTTTGGGTTTATTTAAGAACGGGCATTGAACTTTTTCATGCAGCTTTTTGATACCTGCTGGAGAATGTGGAACAATTCAGCACGAAGGCACTTCAATGGTACGCACTACTGCTACTCCAACTGCTACCACTCCTACTCGAAGCAATATTTTTGATAGCCACTCTCACTCCCGGTTCGTTCGGAATACAAGAAGTTCTGACAATCAGGGTAAACGTCACAGGATAGAAGGTAAAAAGATTTGAATAGTAATTTGAACTAATCGTAGCAATTAAATTTTATGTTGGTATAGTAGAAACGAACTGAGAAATAAGCCGTTGTAATGTATGTAAATATGTAATAGGAAGCAACTTGAATGGCTCAGGAAATGAGATTTACATAGAAAATACTCTGTTGATCCAGCATGATGCATCTATTCAGGAGGCGGGTGATTTAGCCCAGAAATTACGATGTGTATGGCAAAAGGAAATTCATAAGCCACTGGTTGCCTCCTTGCCTTTCCATGCCGTCAATAGGAGAACCGTAATGAGAATTACTTAATGACTCATGCAACAATAAATGACCAGAACAAATCAAGCCTGATATTTTTGTATCTGTTTACTTTTTTTCGAAACAGAAGCAGCCTATGAGATCTCCTGGAACATCGAAGTACGAGAGTAATAGGGGCAATGTCAGCACTGCTCAAACTGGAGGAGTTCGTTTTGAAACTAAAGGGCAGGTGGAAAGTGTGCCTTATTATAGCTACAAAAGAAAGTGGTCGCGTTCATTACGAGCTGCCGAAGACAACTTGAGTGAGGAAATTGCTGTGCCGGGTCCCATTCCATTAGCTCTTACAAGTTCACAGAATGGTGAAACTTCACGGCAAAGCTCTCTAGGGATTCTGACCATATGTACTTTGTACTCCTGTTGGTTGCGACAAAAGTGGTAACGGAGGAGAGGAAGCTCACTAAGTAGCTGAAAAAGACGGACAAGGAAAATCTGAGGGAGCTGCGTGGTTTCCGAAGAATCGAACAGAGAGAAAGTGAGGGAGATGAACACTCTCTTCAGATACTGTATACTATTCGATGACATCAATAAGCTTTATTTTAGCATTGGGTTTGGTTTCACATTGTAAAGATAATATTTTCAATATAGTCTAATAGTAATTTTTATTACGCTAGTATCAACTACAGAGAATAACTTGTAATCGTTACAACACTAGATAATACGCAATCTGAGACCGGGTTGTTATAAATGGATCCTGAGAGGTATGTAATACTCGGCTCTCCTCTATAAATTTTATAAGATCAATAAAATTTCGGGATTTCAACAACGTTTGAGCGTTCTGATTTCTAGACATTAAACTGTTTGACGTCCTGTCTAAAAAGTTTGTATTTTCTATCGACGATAAATCTTGTGAAGATAAAACAAGGGAGGATTTCTGTGGTGTGGTCCATGTACGCTCGTTCACTCCATTTAATAAAAGTACAATTCTGGAATGGGTCAGTCATTGCACCAGAGTACCCAGCTAGAAACTGTGTGAACTCTTTTTGTTCTCCCTAGACAACGGGATGTATCAACATGTATATAAGGCAACTACTTTCTTGCTTTCCCTTTAATCTAATCATATACTCACGACAAGATGAGTCGAATCAAACAACTGAACAAACTACATGAAAACATAGGGTACCTAACGGACGAGTATCTTCTAATCAATAATAGTTGTACACCTTTTGCTAAACATAATAATACTAACCATACTTAATGACAGTATAGCAATATTAAATAATCCAAATATGACACACAAAGTTAAAACATAAAAGTACTTCACGTAAGTAATTGCATAGGAAACATAGGTCATGTAAGTTAAAACACCGGCATACATTCATTTCAAATGTACCCTGGCGGTATTATGAATGGAAGAGCCTCAGCTTCGTTTGCTACATAGAGAGATGTGTAAAGTTTCAATAATAAATTATAATGGTTAGACAGTGTCAATTGAAATAGAACGGTGATGTCTGCGAGCAATTACGAATTAGCTTTACTTATCATTAGTAACGGTAGTAATTAGGTTTAAAAGGTCCAGCTTTATTCAGACCCAAATATTTGGCTTGATCATCCGATAGTTCTGTCAAATGAGCATCAAATGTTGGAAGATGTAGACTTGCCACGTACTCATCTAGACCAACATACAAAGGGAATTATTTTTCTTTCTCACCAAAATCAGCACTTCTCCAAGTTTTCAATATTTAATGCATATTTTACTTACCCATCTTTTTCGGTAGTAGGTACACATCAGACTTGTAGCGACCTTGAGGTGCGTTAAATAGCTCTATTAAAGCTAATGCCTGAAACAAAATGAACATAGCACTGAAAATCACCGAAAAATATAACTCATTAGGCAGTGTTGATACTTATGATTTGCTCGAGCAATTATTAAGCAAAAGAATTATTAGTCTTCGCACTTTGATTTCATACTCGCATTGCATTGTCTCATTAGTTTTCTGAAATATGTATCAAGAAAGATAGCATGACTTTAAGTACTAATGCGCACTTCAAAAACTAATTCGTCATGAAATGAGGATACAAGTGCAAATTAGTAACAACCAGCTTTACAGCCATAACTTTTCATTACCACTGAAGAACCATAGAACACTGCAATTGAAATTAGCATGCTAATGAGCATGCAAGTCTATAATTTCAATACATGAATATTAAAAGCTTACTTGGGTGGCCGCAGTGATGGAAACTACGAATGAAGGAATGCTGGAGCAGGTTAAATTAATTAAACGTCCTTCGGCAATCAGAATGATCCTTTTACCATCCGGCCAAATCACATGGTCCACTTGTGAACGCACCTTTTCCCACGTCAACTCGGGTGTTCTTAAGCTACCCTATGAAGCCAAAATAAACGTTCTCGTTCATACACTGACACACAATGAAACCCACAAACGTGTCCAATAATAATTTTTTTGAAATTCTCCAACTCATCCTTCCTTTCTCTGTGCTTCTTAGAATGATGTAAGCGAACAGACACGATAAATAAAAAAAGCGTAAAACTGAAGCCTTACCACATCAATCTCTGTATTCGAATGACCTATGTTGCAAAGAATGCAACCATTCTTCATTTTATCCATATGTTCTCTGTTAACAACATTTTTGTTACCTGCCAAAAAAATATGAAAAATTATTATTATACAAATATTTTTCGCTTAAAAAATCTATTAGTGTTTATTCACACACCAGTAGCTGTTACCACGATGTCGACAAGTCGAATGACTTCGTTCAATTTGACGACTCGGAATCCATCCATACTGTGAAAAATAATATCAAATTATGTTTTAAGTTACGGACTTGTCCCTCATTTTGATAAAACGCTGCTGGCAGTTTAAAATAAAAGCCGGGGAGGAGCAGATGAAAAGAAACCATCGACAAATATAAGGTACTGGAACATTTTTGTCTTACCAAGCTTGGAGGGCGCAAATTGGATCGATTTCTGTGACATATACAACACAACCAAGACCTTTTAAAGCCTGACAACAGCCTTTCCCGACCTCTCCGTATCCACAAACGAGAACTTGTTTCCCACCAAACATCACGTCCGTAGAACGCTTTAAGCTGCACCACGGATATTCCAAGAAACACAAAAGTATCAAGATCAATGGAATTTCCCTTAATTTACATAGTTACGAGAAGCAGCATTTTCAAGCCATTTGGCTTCAACCAGCGGGAAAAATATTCACTATTCGTCATAAAATATGCTATACGACCAGTTTTTATAAAAGTCAAGGGTGTTTCTACCATCTTCACTGTTCATACCTGTCAATTATTGACTCCTTACAGCTGTACAAGTTATCAAATTTCGTTTTGGTCACAGAATCATTCACGTTCATGGCTGGAACTGTCAATTTGGATGCTTTGGACAATTGGTAAAGTCTGTGGACTCCGGTAACGCTTTCTTCGACGATTCCTGTCCGTCAGATAGAAATAAAAAGCATAACAATGAGGAGGAGTAGCATAGCGAATTTCGTCCCGCTTATATTTTCTATTAATTCCAGCATAAAGCATAACTCCTCTTTAGTAGCGAATTCATTAGTGAGCTCGTAGAAAAAAAATTGTGCATTAAATGCATGAAATATCTTATTAAATGGTAAAACCGACATGTATTACCAGCATACCAACACCTGCATGTAAAAATACTTGAACATTACCCTTGATCAGCTTAAACATGGCTGGATACTTTTTGAGCATGAGATGAGTGGCATCTCCGCCATCGTCCAAAATCATGTTAGGTTGCCAATTTTCAGCATTGACACATCGATCAATACACCACCAAAAGTCCTCCTCTGTTTCACCCCTCCAAGCAAATACAGGAAAGCCTGCTTCAGCCAATGCAGCAGCCACTTCATTCTGTAGATGAGAGAGAAGCAAACAATGAGCGAATAGAGCAGCTATAGATTAGATTCATTTGGGAAAGTAAAACATTTCATGAGAGGTCTCGCGTTTTTATTGCACAAACACAGATGACGAAAAACCATCAAAAGGCAATTTAGGTGACTTATATTTGCTTTTACCTGTGTAGAGTAGATGTTGCAGGCAGTCCAGCGCACCTGAGCTCCTAACTCAGTCAGAGTTTCGATGAGAACCTGTCAAAATAAGAAGAAGGAACTCAGTTCGACGAAATCCATTTTACGTGTGTGTCTGTAAATACTAGCTACTAGAGCTGTAACCAGTAGTAGTGGTAACTGGTAACAAGGAAAAAGAAGAAATAAAACAAAATGACCCGTCTAAAAATATCTAAATGCTAGCAGCAAGGCTTTACCGCTGTTTGAGCATTGATGTGTGTACAACCCACAATTTTTGCTCCTTTTAGCGGTTTGTCCTCAGAGGCTCTCTTCCGTAAGGCCACAATGCCGGGCATTTCTACAAAACATGCACAAAACCAATAGTTGAGCTTAATTAGAACTGCATTAGTTGGGAAAGTCTGCCGCTGAGGTAGAGAAGCACGAAGAGGGGTTTAAGCTTCATATCCTCTATCAATCCAGCAAAGAACAATATCTTACTTACCTTGCTCAGCGATCTCAATTTCACGGCGGCCAAATGCATGGAGCTCGATGTTCCGGACACAAAAGTCGGTCAAACCTTTGGATGTCTTTTGCTGCTTATCTCTTGGACTGACATCGTCCTCATCAGAACTACTGCCCGTGTAGGAAGCTGAAGGGAAAAGACTCATTATATTATCGGAAGTATTCTCAAAAGAAAGGAATCCAATCAATTGAAATCAATCAGCTCAAGGCAAGAACATGTAGCACGGCGGAGGATGCTTTTATTTAATCAAACGGAATGGAAGTCATTTCTACTCGATGCTACTTTACGGATATGTAAATTTACACAATTATAGACATTGTACTCAAATAATAAAATAACGAGATCTACGTAAGTATACCCCATATCATACGTAACCTATATTCTATGATGCAAATACTAATTAGCTCAGAGATTCTATCAATCTTTCACTACGATACGGCTGCATCATTTGCATTTTACGTCTGTAATGCGTCATTATAAAATACTGATTACACTAACAATAAGAACTACATTGGTTTGACTGTAGGAATTTAACTGTTCTTGGGTTTATGTATGCATTCCTGCTACAGTTTCTGGCAGGCTCAAAGCTACACGCAAAAAATGGGGCAGAGTGAAATGAAAAAACATCTATTACGGCTGATGCAATTAAACGCACATAAACAAACATAAGTACCAGGTATTTAGCAATCAATGCTCCTCTAAATTATATACTTATGAGGTACACAGATTTAATAAGTTCAACGATAACTTGCATCAGTTTTTTTTATCAGCTCGACAGTCAGCAGACCAAAATCCAAGAGCAGAAAAGCAACGATATTGGACTTAAAATTACAAGTATTAATAACCAAAATATAGAAGATTAAACAAGGAACACTAATTAATATGCGAACTGCGTCACAAAAAACTAGGCCATTGGAGACAATGAATCCTTCCTCATGTCCTGAAGATGACTGACTCGTCACGAGTCAACACTTGGCCTGAGTGAAAAAATATAATAGTAAATGACAGATCAGAAAATAACATGTCTTACAAAAATTAACCATCATCATATAAACATAAGGGATGATGACTAGTGCAAGAATATGACATGAGCGAAGGAAAAAATGTTCAGGCAAGCAAATCCGTTCTAAATCATTTGGAAGAACGGATGTTTTGTGAAGGATCTTACAAGATGTGGAGCATATAGAAGCAATTGATGAACGCCGCGAGTCTTGACTCTTCTTGGCCGTGTCCAAATATCGACATGAGGCCGGGAGACTCAATCGACGCCGATTCCTGTCTTTAAAGCCCGTTCCAGTGGCTAAAAGTCGCTCTGGTACCTAAGTTCATTTTCAATTCATGAACAACAACACACTGTATATTTATGAAGTAACGTAAACAAAATTATCGCTTGCTCGCACTTCCCGAATACAAAAAGGATAAAAAACCAAAACCTCGGAAAAAGACTAGTAAAGCATAGATAATTTCTACACTCACACAATAGGCAAAACACAAGAAACAAGTAAAGTATATACACAAAATGATTCTCTACTATTTTTTAAATAGCACTTAATACTTTTAGAGGTAAAGACAGAGAAAAAATCCAACTCTACTTTATCCCAAGTCCCAAACCACTACACCATGCGTTTATTCCCTTCAAAGTGAAAATAATCTACTTTACGTAATTTAGACACTCTCACATCAGAGGAAGTACATATTAATTTTACCTCTCGGACTGGAGATGGACTGGCTGTATTGGACACGAGAGGACTCGTTCCAATATTTTTAGAACGATTTGAATTCATTCCAAAAGTGCTTCTTTCAATAGTCTAAAAGACTTACACAAGAACCCACACAAACTCTCACACTCTCCTCTAGGATTATTTATTTTCGTTTTTATTTTCACTCGTTGCCAATTACAGTTAAATCGAACACAGTAACGATTTAAAGGAACGTCCAGCAGGGCCGTTAAAGACCACGAGGAAAATGGTGTTGGTTGGACAAAGAGGGTCGAGCAACTGACAATAAAAGTACAGAGGACACCGTGGATAGAGGAAGTCGGTGACTTGATTAACCACTTTTAATCTTAAGTTGAAATGCGGCCCAACCAGGAGAAAACTAGGCCACTAATGTTCATCTTACCTTAGAGGTTTTTTGCTTATAATAGGAGGCAAGCAGGACTTAAACAACCTCACCCAAAGTCACACATGAAGTCCAAGTCAACTGGTTTGATCAGCAATACAAACGAAACTCTCACATCCCTCGCGTCCAACACCCAGTCATTTTAATTTTTATTGTGCCGTCGTCATTATTAGCGTTTAAGCATTGCATGCAGAGCAATAACTCACTGCATTGATAGTCCTATTATTATTATTATCAGTATTATTATAGCACTCAAATACAGCCATGGCAGAACTTATTTTATAACGATAAGAGAATAATAAATAAAAATAATGACAATAAAGCTGATGATGTGTCTATACCCACCACCATTTTATTTTAAAGCGTTTAGATTCCAACGGACGCATCTCTAAAAAAATCTTCCTCACTACAGTATAATTATTCACACGTAGGCTTCTCTACCTAAATCCCATTAACATCTAAATGCATATAAATGTTTAATATCCTTGTATATGTGCTTCAAATACGTTCCAACCAATCTCCGTGACCTCTATTTAAATGCATTTCGAGATCGTGCGGTTAAACAAGAGAATAGCTATAATCATTTCAGTCGCTGCAAGCAGCGAGCGAGTGTATCTTTCGTGCGTATACGTATAATTTGTAGCTAATGAGGTATATACATGAGCCGCCTACATGCATGTTAATATTCTATCATGTACACATACCTAAAAAATCAATACAAAGACCACTCCAAAAGGAAAACTGCCCCAAGTGCTTGCGTTAAAATGTGAGAGTTGAAAAAAGTATACAGTGCATATTAATTACATTAATTTTCAACCGACAGGTTACAATTAATTTCATTAACACCGTATCATCTCAACGCCACACGTCCTAAAACTACCCAAGATGCTCCGAGAAGGGGTTCCACAATTTTCTCTCAAGGCAAATTACGGCCACTTCAAAATAAGTGAAAGACAAAAATGAGCAAATCTACTCAACGACTTCAAAGTAAAGTAAATGTACAAAAGTTACGTGAAGAAAACAGTCAGCAGGTTACTATGCATGTCACAGTAAGTATATGCTCAAGAAGTGTCATGTGTGGTTAAATATAAACTTACAATACAAAAATACCTATCAATACACTGCATTACATTTTGCGTTTCTACCAATACAACTTCATCCGTCCGCGAACTTTGCATGTTAAGGGCAACCTGACACTCCAATACTCAAAATCACATACGATTTCAACCACAAATTTAGAATTTCCCAACTTTTCCTTGCCTAAGCCTTTTGTTACTGCATGACAAAGGAAAATGTGTTACTGAATAGTAGGTTAAACTAGTCTCTATTTATATACATATACACGTCTTTTTCAAAAAATTGGCAAATGCAAGAAGCATTTAAAAAGCACTGCAAAAGTACATACGTGAGTAATGCTTATAGAAAAAGAGAGAAGAGAAGAAAAAAGAGTACAAGCTTTGAGTGAGAAACTTCCACATTTTTTCTTACTTTTTGAAGGGAATGCAAATCCAACGCTTCTTCCTCTTCTTCCAGGTGAGCAGAGCTCTTATATTCTTCGTTTTGAGTGCCAGAGCTCATTTCGCCTTTAGCTTCCTAATCGATTAGGTATAGCATATATGTGGGTAATACAAACCGGGCTCGATACTATTTTTTCCGTACGTATTATTAAGGAGATCTATCGACATTCACGATTTCACGCCGTATTATAAGAAAAGAATTAGTAATAATTACAATGTGCCCTCGACTTTTTGCGTCCTAAATACTTATGCATGTGAGTTTTGCTACGCCCGCACCTGGGGTTAAGCAGAACCATGAAAGAGAGTGCAAAAGAGTGCATATAGAGAAGGTGTGTAATGTGTGGGGTAAAAGTACGAGGAAATACAGGAGCAACTTTTTTGAATACCAGAAAGGAATTAGTTTCCTCTTCCTCCTTCTTCCTAACAAGAGGAGCGAGCTACTCACTTTTTGGCTCTTATATATGAAGAGCTTCCCTATAGCTGAGATGATAGCCAGAGTACGAAAAGGATAGAAAAGCATTATAAAATAGTAATGGTTTTCTTATTTTTGCCAGTAATAATAACTTGACATACGAAAGCAAAACTCTGGATTCGTGGAAGCTAAAAACAGAACTTAGAAAATGTGCGGGCAGGAAATGTGTGTACATATAAGAATATATTCGACTACTGACACATTCCACCACGTAGGATTTCTCCTATGAGTTCTGAATTCCCTACACGCTGTAGAGCCGTCTAAAATATATCTAAACTTTGTATGAACTCATAACATCAGAGTAAAAAACCATGTTTGATCGCAGTAGGATTAAATTCGGCTCTGCATCCCAAAAAATTTCATATCGGGAAAATGCTTTACTACACTGTGGCACAAATACAGGACAGTCCTTGAGCGTGCAACCATTACTTTGGCTTTACCAATGGGAAGTAAATGCACTATCACATTTTTATGATTACGCTTTCTTACAAAATATTTACTGTTTAAGTGGCGGAGACGCAAAAGTAAATATATCTCGGGAAGTTGGAACACATGACGTACTTCCTTTCTTCGTTTCTACCATATGCAATCCTTTAACGTTTCTTCAATAAAGGTATTGACTGCCTTTTGGCAGAAAAGACATATTCATGTATAACGACATTTTGTAATCATTGTGACTGTCTAGAACTATGAAACCTTTAATCTACTAACTTCCACCAACTTGTTTCCTAGTCCTGGGTGAATTGTTTACTTTCTGAATGGAGACTTGCATAGTAAATATAAGTGGACCCGAAATTATCCTGGAGGCAGAAGTACAATGAGGTAGGGAAATGTCAGCAAGAAAGTACTTTCATACATATGTTGATGTAGTGAGCCTAAACTAATACTCTCTCAAAGGTTATTGTTCAATGTTGAAAGAATGGTCCTAAAATTGACCAGTGAAAATATTTATCCCTTGACGACGTCTACCTCCTTTTCTATAGTAGTAAGAGAGCAAAAGAGGGAAGGATTTTGGGTACAGCATATCGATCCAGCAAGTTTCGCGGAGCTTTTTCGACTTTCATGCATACAGTATATATGGGTTTTACTAAAAGGAAAATCTAGTAGGCCTTCTACAGGCTTCTAGTTTAGTAGTAACACTGGCTATGTGTTCCTACGAGTCTTGAAATTTGACTATTATAGCCAATTTTCCCTGCATGCCACACACAGCATGAGAAATAACTTCTCGCCTCGTAAATGCTATAGAATTTTCTGGGGCAAAATTCCTCTCGTTTGACTAAACACTACAGAACCTCCGTAAATATTTACTTCAGGGACAAGAAAATATGATCTGAAAAAATTACCTTATTTTTTTCCTTCAACTCAACACTGAATTTTACTTCTCTTTCAAAGAGTTACCACTCATGCACACACATGAAACACAAATGGGGAGTGAAGAGACAGTAGTTAGAAGAAATAATTCTTACTGAATCTCAGACGTTACAACAGGCAAAAATTTTAAGATCATGTAGCTATACAGATAGAGCAGGTGAAAAGACAGGTGGTGAAAGAATACGTCCTAACCAAGGAAGAGATGAGGTAAACTGGAGAAGGATCGTGAGAGTTGTAGCAGCGATGGCTTCTTCTTTGGCAAAGCGCCAAACTTGTGCAGCAGCAGCAGTAGTAGTAGCAGAGGAAGAAGAGAAGGAGCGGTCCGACTCCGTTGAACCAAACTGCCTCAAACTCCGCCAATCCAATTGAGAATCCTTTTCCCAGTGTAGTCTGTCCGTATTTATACCCGGTCACGTTCCTTATCATCCTGACTTGCTCGCACTTAGAATGCTTGTTGCATTGCGATTAAGACTTCTCAGTCAACGTAACAATATCCATAAGGAATGAAGACTAAACACACGAGTGCGGTGGCAATACGGATAATACTTCTAATTAAATTCATCCTATTTACTGTAATTAACTGGTCGAATCAGCCTTCATAGTATCAAGGAAATTTTAATGAAGCAGAGAAACGCGAGGCAACAATATTTTGCCATCATTTAATTTTTAACCGCCAACACAACTATTAGCACCGTAAAGTATGAGCCCTTACGTATCTAAACACTTAGATGGACATAAATCCCCGCTGACTTATTGTTCATCATCATCAATCCATATTTGGCCATTTGACCAATATTAGGTTCGTGATGAGGAATCTAAACCTTCCTGACAAGCCATTTGTGCAACAAAACCCCACCATTGCATTGAGAGAGAAGACATGGGTAAATAAATAGCAAATCCAAGCAAACTTGAGCCAAAGTGGAACTCTGCTCTTTCTCTCCTGCGGTTATCACAGAATACAGACGTACGAAACGAATGTGCACTGAAACAAGTTCACTACCATTAATAGCAACATTATGCAACGCTACAAACCATGCGTTGTGTGAGCTAGGATCAGATACCTCATTAGGCGAAGCATATACAGTTGAATACAAGATTTGTGAAGGCATAAGTGGCACTGACTTGAAAAAATTGCAGTATCAGCAGAATATACAATGGCAAAGTCGAAACAATCCATAACCCCACATAAAAAGACAAGTGTCATGACAAATTCAAATATCTATCCAACCCTCAAATAACTCTTGACGTGAGTAACTCACGTCAGCCTCTATAAGCATGCACTTTCCTATTCTGCACCATATTTTATAGCATTCACACCAGATCATATACTTTTACTCATTAAACTGTAAAAACTACATATGAAACCAGATTTTTCATTTATACCGGCTTCATTTCCGCACCAACGCGATTCAAAGTTGCCACTTGTTCTTGGAATGAGAAGTTAAAACCAGTAAGAAAAAAATGCGGAGATAAAAATATCTTTCACTCTACCCGAATTGAATGAATCCGTCGATGATGCTGAGAGTGACCGACTCCGGATCCGACTTCCTCGTTTCGAACTACTCGACTGCTTGGATTCCGGCGTTCCCTGAAATTCCATCAAAATTTAAAAATTAATCAAATGTATAATGAGCACACATACTGCAACCATATCTAGCAGCCATCCAGTTCTCCTTACATGGAATATCCTCATCGCCAAACACCACACACTATCAGTACATTACTTATAATGCCTCCAGACATAATTACTATTCATACATACATCGACACACTAAATACAAAGTATAACAAGGTGTTAAAAATAGGAATTAGTTCCTCAAAACAACTAACTTCAGCCATTTAACAATCTATTACCCTTGCCCACCATCCTACTCCTGATTATTCATTTTCCAATTGCCAATTACCCACTTCACAGAATTGCTTTTGTTCCTCCTAATTGCCTTTAGTCATTCACCAAATCCTATTTACCATGACTCATAAATAATAAAAATTCACGTCCAAAATATAATCAAACCCTACCCCTTAAATCCTTACCCTTTCCCAATTTCAAAACTCCGCATATTCTCTAAAATATCTAGTTTCAAATAATTTCCACATATCTCGCATACTTTCAAAGCGGAATCCTCACCGTTTTTGCAAGATACACTTCTGAATCCTTCTTCAATTCGCGGAAACATGCCTCCCCCAAAGATTCAAAATTGCTTTGATTCAAAATATTTCTTTCCCCTACCTCTTCATGAAAGTTTAAAAAAAGCCGTCCATATAATATACAATTAAATCATATTCAAAAATTATACTCCCACCAAATTCTTCCAATCCAAAAGTCCCAAATATAACCATACCCCATTATACAGTATTTGCAAATACAAATATATAGTTATTCGAAATAAAACATATTTACATTCACTTCAGTGCTAATTACCACCACAGATTTCGACAACCGAAATAGCCAATAGGGGAAGCCGGACGGCCTTCATTATACAATACACACACACAGACAGTATCGAATAGTTTATAGATATCAATTAAAGGAAAGAAATGAAAATTCCAGATACTTACAGATTGACGTACCTTATGATTGTTGAGACCACTTAGGTCACGGTCGGCGGGCTGACCCGCAGCCGAGGTCGAAGCACCAGTTTCCATTTCCCACTTGCTCAACTATAACTTCTCCGAAAATATAGAGTAACTTTACTTTCTTATGTAAAAGTATGTGTGCACTCGAGATAGAAAGAGAGAGAGAGAGAGGATTTAGGAATAAAGTGGTGGGTTTTTGCACATCCGCTCACAGTGACACACACTGAGAGCTGATTGCAGCGAAGTCAAAGCCGGTCATAGAATTTGAACAGAGTGACGTGCAATGTTATAGACGAAGGGAAAAGCAAAACCCTTTGGGTTTGCTCGATGCTTTGCTTTTTTAATAGTCAACTTACTACTTCAGGATTTTGTATATATGGTTTTAGATTCACACGCATAGTATGTATATTCCATACAGATGATACTCTATACCATTTGAGCTTCCACAGCACACATATCTATCATCATCGACCAAGTGGTAACATTTTTAGCAAGAGCGGCAGCAGCAGGAGTGAGTAGTGGTGTACAGCAATTACCGGCATTAGAATTAATATGTGTTTGTTCGAAGGTTACTCTGTCACTATACTTCACCTTCATTCAAGTCATTCAAGAAGTTTGCACGTTGTTTCTTATTATTATTATTTTAACTTAGTACTCTGTATAGCACTGGCCGGCCTGTTTTAAGTGTATAATTGTGTATATGTATAAACCTGTGTGTATATGTGTGTGGTTTGAATTAGTACTCGTAATTGTATATTTAAACTTGTCCGTGTTATGAATCTTATGAATGATTACGATTGTGATTGTGATTGCGGTGCTGGAAAAAAGTGATAGCTTACAACAAGGATTTTTGCTTTTTTGCACCGTCCGATTTTGTATTATGTAGTATTATTAGAGGACGACGTGACAATGAATAATTTCTACCATCTCGTCATCTTATTGTTGTGCCTTTGCTTTTGGTTTGGTTAAAAATTTTTATGTAATAATAATGTTTTTTCTAAGCAAGCGCAAGCGGATAAATTTAATATTGTGAAGCGTTTTTGTTGCAATTATTATTAATGCAGAGGAAATTTAGTATTTATTTTGTGTAAATACCTACTGCTACCAATAACCTTGATTTATTTTTCCTGTATGTATACATAATATTCTTGTGGTCTCAAGATATCACTAAATTATGTAAGTTACTTAAATTTAATAAGTAGCACAAAAAATGTTTTTGCACTTTCCTCGCTAATGAATGTGAATCCAATAATAATAACAAGTCTAGGCAAAAAAGCAATACGAAGATGCTATAAACAAAATAAGTATAATAATCATTATTATTACGTAATC
>JAQFXU010000898.1:0-38036 GCA_034693705.1 Spatulosminthurus flaviceps
CATTTGGATAAGACCTATCGAAAAATGGAAATCAACTTGTAAAGTTGATGATTTTGTTTTTGGCCAAAATGCGAAGTCGATTTGGACATAGTGTGCACTGTAAAAAGTGAGGGTGAGGGAGGTAAAAAAGGTAGGAAAATGTATAAGATGAGAAAAGGTGGGAAATTTAATAATAGCACTATGAAATTATATGTGAGAGAAAAAATGTTGTTTTCACTCTTTCACATTACTATAGTTGTGATATGTGAAAAAAAAATGAGGTTTTTGATGTGAGGTAGAAAATTAAAAGAGGGAAATCCCTTTGAAATTTTTTTTACAAAAGAGAAAACCCTTTGAATTCCCATACTTTTACCACATCAAAAAAAAAAGTCATGCTTTTCATTATATTCCAATGAGAAAATAATTAAATTGGTTTGTTTTTTTGTACTTGACTATTTTCCCCCCTCCTCCGCCAAACCATTATTTTACCTCTTTTTGTAAAATAAAAAAAATATTTCATACAGAGGATTTATTATTGTAGAGAGGAAATAATTTGAGCGTGGCTGAGGTTATAGAGTTTTTTTTTAGTGTGCGCATACATTGATATTTGCTCCTTGTTTCAAAATCCATTCTGACTTGGCCAGAAACATGCGAGGAGTTAAAAGGAAAATACACGTACATATTGAGGAACGGAATGTTATTCCTACTTTGCATGTGTTAAAAAAGGGATGAAAATCCCATGAATTTTCTTCCAGTGAAATTACAGGGCTGGGAAGCTATGGGGAACATCCATGCATTAAAATTAAGCTAAATTTTTTATTGGAATTGGAAGAGTATTTGTTTTATATGAATTCCCTCGTTTTTTTTGGGCTGGATTTTCCATAAAATCCACTAACTTAATTTCAAGGTGAAAATCTTTTTTCTAACTTTGCTTTCTCCAGTAGTGCAGAAGTGAAAGTCTCATTTCCTCTATGATTTTTTTGTAGGAGTTTTTTTTCGAGAAATGGGATATTTATGAAATAGAATTTCCTCTAACCTAAATTTCTTTTGATTTCCTTTGGAAGATTAATGCTTGTTCTATTTTCTGAGTCCCCTGACGGAGTACATGATAAATGAAAATATTTTTTCCTACCTGATTTTTTTTACTAGGCGTAGGAAAACCCATTTGAGGTAGATTTTTTTATTTGCATGTACTGAAAAAAGTGGTGAGAATTTTTTATGAATTGATTTGAGTGAAAAATGAAGTACTCTGCTATTCAATATTCATTGACAATTATTAGGACATTCGGTGAGAATTTTATATCAGGGATATTTATTATTATTATTATTATTGCGGGTAGGAAAGTCCGTGTAGTAGTATAAAAAATGTATGGAGAGTAGCATGAATGATGCGTAAGAAATATATGGAGAAAGGGGTGTGAAAGGAAGGAGTAAGAGAAAGAGAGAGAGAGAGAAAGAAAAATTTGGAATTGCATTGTAAAAAGATGGATGCATATATTTTTATGAGGATAAAAATAGTAGAAGGAGAAAGTTACATTGAAAAAATCCGAGTATATGGAATAATCATAATAATAAAAATAATAATGATAGGAAAGAGAAATGTCTTCTTTTTCTCCCTCCTTCATCACAAGCTTTCTCCATATCTTTCACTCTCCACATCTTTCGTGACTCCGTTCCGTCCTTGCTTTCACCGCTTTCCTTGTATATATGTACATATATGGAGCAACCAATGAACTACGTACTCCTTACATGTGGAGAAAAAGAGGAGCCAAGTGAGTTATTATCGTCACTGGAGGCTATGTGTAAAAAGGATGGCTTCCACAAATGAAATGTTGCGTGAGGAGATAGATGAGCCTGAAGTGTCAAAAGAAACCCACTGTACTTTCTCTTTTTTCCACAGAATTTTCTCTAAGAGAGGGAGAGTATTTTTGGAGAAAGTGTATAGCATAGGAGTCACTGTAGTATGTACAACTCCCATGTTTTGAAAATATTGCCAAAAATATTCCACTCTGAATTTCCTATCCTATCTATAACTGTAGATAGCCCTATTTTTTCAATTGATTTCGCAAGGGTATTTTCTCCATTTTTTTCATCAACATCCAATAGGATTTCCTTCCAGCTTTCTTCTACAAGTGTGATTATTTTTTCCCCTATTTTTGTAAAAATGACTTTCTCCAGGACTTTCTCCGTATTTTTTCAAAATAACTTTCTCCTGAATTTTTCCCCAATTTTTTCAACATGACTTTCTCCAGGACTTGCTCCGAATCTTTTCAAAATGACTTTCTACAGGACTTTTGAATCTTTTC
The DNA here is from genome assembly GCA_034693705.1 of Spatulosminthurus flaviceps. NCBI lineage: Eukaryota > Metazoa > Arthropoda > Collembola > Symphypleona > Sminthuridae > Spatulosminthurus > Spatulosminthurus flaviceps. The sequence continues at coordinate 2,286 of JAQFXU010000898.1, forward strand.
AAACTACCTTCTCCAGAACATTTGAATCTTTTCAAAACGACTTTCTCCTTGACTTTCTCCAGGACAAGCTCCGAATTTTTTCAAAATGACTTTCTACAGAACATTCTTCGAATTTTCTCAAAATGTCATTCTCCATAACTTTCTCCGATTTTTTAAAAAGTGACTCCAGAACGTTCTCCGAATTTTCTCAAAATGTTATTCTCCAGAACTTTCACGGGAATTTTTTCAAAATGACCTTCTCCAGGACTTTTGAATCTTTTCGAAATGGCTTTCTCCAGGACATGCTCCGAATTTTTTCAAAACGACTTTCTCCAGGCCTTTCTCCTTTTTTTTCAAAATGACTTTCTACAGAACGTTCTTCGAATTTTCAAGATGTCATTCTCCAGAACTTTCTCCGAATATTTTCAAAATGACTTTCTCCAAGACTTTCCCAAACTTTTTTCAAAATGACTTTCTCCAAGACTTTCCCAAACTTTTTTCAAAATGACTTTCCCCAGAACTTTCTCCGAATTTTTTTAAACTTTCTTTCTCTAGAACTTCCTCGAAATTTGTAAAACTACCTTTCTTCTGAACTTTCTCCAAAATCCTATGTGAGCCCAATCCTCAAGTCCTCCCAAAGTCTACAATGTTAAAGTAGGACCCCAATGAATGGGAAACTCAGCTCATTTGTTACATAGCATAGATAAAAAGGGAAATGAATGGGAAGGGCTTTTTTTAAACAAATTCAAAATGAGGCTGATGATTGTCCAGAATTCCCCCTGCAACCGCCTATTAATGACTGTAATATGTATAAGATTGAAAATTGTTACCTCTAAATCCTTCAACTAATTAAGGGGATATCACTTAAGTTACATAAAATGTATTTAAAAAGACAATTTATATAGAGCTTCTTATACATGGAAATTTTATGATTATAGAAATTGCATTTTTTATATTCCCTTACTTATTCAAGCAGACAAAAAAAATCCAAGGAAGGATCTATCGGTTGACTTGGTATGGGAAAAGGAAAATAACACTTGAACTTTCAAAAGATATTAGACTTGGCATTAAAAAGGAAAACAGATTTCTCTTAAATAAAATTGCGTGGTGGAAGAGACACAAAAGAAGTTTCCAGGAACTCTAAGTGAGCATGAGAGGATGTTGCAAAAGTAAAAAAAGAAAAGAAAAGAAAGAAAGAATAGGACGGGAGATTTTTGCAAAGGATTTTTTTTTACCATGTATTAACAATTGGAAAGAGGCCAATTGAAAAAAATCATTTTGCTTTCTCCAACTTTCACCAACTTTCCCCTGGTTTTTTTTTCAAGCATAATGTACCATAATAGGACGCTATCTCAAGTATGGATGATATAGCTCCATGTGTGGTTGAGTTATTGGAGGAGAAAGCACGTCCCATTTTTTTCCCAACTTAAAGAAGCTCCTTACAGAATGAAAACTGGATTTCTCCAGTATGTGTTTCGTGGAAAAGAGAGAAGAGAGAAAAGAAACTGAAGGAATGACAGGGATTTTAACCTACACGGAAGTTATTCCTCCAGCGGAAATATCTTGGCGCTCCTTTCTCCCCTCTTTAGTATGTCCGTATACGTACAAGCATTGTCCTTTGCTTAAGGTCTTTTCTTCATTATATCCTTTTTTAATTCCCCCTATATGCTACTATTACGAATGCTACACTTACTATTTGGAAGGAGCAACTTTCTACTTTCTCCTCCTAACCTGTCCCTTCTTTAACATTACAAAGTCCATTTTTCAACTTTCTCCTTTTGAACTATTGGATTCCAGGCTAAATCCTCCCAGTAGTTAATGTCCAGGGTGATAAATAACTAATGAATTTCTGCGGAAAATGCTCAATTTTCCCCCTTATTTGTTTTTATTAGCTCAAGAGAAAATTTTCTCTAGCTTTTCCCCCAAACTTGATCCTTTTGATTTTGTAGGGATTTTTCCATGATTGATTTTTTTTTAATTTTGGTCATTAAAATGAGAGAAATATGCATATGGTGAGCAAATATTTCCTAGAGGAAAAGTAAATAAACATGGATGAGAAAATTTTTTTATTGGAAAGAAAAAGTGTGTTTAGCTATAAACACGGAGTTTCCAATGTCATTTTGACTCATGATAGGGGAAAAGTTAGGGATATTTTCCATGATTGTTGTATAGAAAAAAGTGCTCATCTCCATTCCACAAATTGCTACGGCAAAACTTGTAGTACTTTCTCCTCTTGTGGTTAAAATGGTGTTGGGGAGAATGGAGAAAGTCAGTTGGAGTTTTAATAATAACAAATCATGGGGTTTCCCCAAGTCTTTTCCCCAACTCATGCTTTCACCACGGCCTTTCATCCCATGGAAGATTCCCTATCATACTATTATCATCTACCAAATACACACGCACACACACACACCCTTTGACTTGACATTTCTGAATGACATTCGTTACAAGTTCCTATCCTCCTCTTAACTCTCTCTCTCTCTCAATTTCCAGAGGGAGTGTTCATGAGAAAGGAGAAAGAAATGTGGATTTTCCGGAAATGAGAAAATTCCTTCCACCACTCTCACTTCCAACTCACTCATAGTTGAGAGTCAGTGTGTGTGTGTGAGTTTGGGAAAACCCTTTTTTTGATTACCATAAAAAACCTTATATAATTATGTAAACTTGAACTTTAGGAAACTATACAACCTTCTCACATATTTTCTCATACACACTTTTGTCCCCGAAAAAAGCCTTTTTTTTTTACTCCTCCAACCTAACTTCTTCACCCGCCGATAAATCATTTCCGCCAGAAAACACACATGACAATTTCAAAGGATCTCTCAATAGGAGTTGAGAGATTTCCTTGAAGAAAAAATTATTTTATATCCATTACACATACGCGCTAAAAAAATAAAAAATTAATAAGAATTTCAAAAGCTCGGAATAAAAGTCTTTTAAAAAACTTTAACTTTCTCCCTCAAAAAAAAATCCTCTCCTTTTTTCCACACAGGAAAAAAAAGTCCCCAAACTTTCACTCACTCCTTTTGCTTTCTCCATTTATTTTTTTTAAGGAAACAAAGTACAAAAAAATGACGTTAAATAAAAAAAACCAAGGAGGGATTTTATAGAATAGCCAAAGACAGAGCGATAATGAATTATGGTGAGGAGAGAAGGCAACTTTCTCCTTTACAAATTATTATTTTCTCTCTCTCTCTCTCTCCCTCCTGATCAATCTTTCCTCATCTGAGTTTTTACAGGACGATCCTATGTATAAGTTGGCTCCTAAAAGGTAGATATTATAATACATATGGTATCCCACGCAATATACGTATATGTTTTTGTATATGTACATAGAGAAAGGCTCATTTTGACAAACTAAGAGAGAGAGAGAGAGAAGGGAGAAAATTCCATGAGAAATTAGAAGAGAGAAAGTCTCTCTAACCTCACTCACTCCCTTGTCCTCTCTCAGGCTTGATGAATTCTTAAGTAGAGACATGTAAGGATTCCTCATGAATGGGTTGGTCCATTAAAGGAAGGGAAATTGACTCCTCTTCCCATGACTAACATCAGAGAGTAGCATGTACTAGAGTAGGAACCTATGTACGTTTCTCCCCTAAGACGAGCCTCCATAAAGGAGAAAATCTATGGGAAATATAATATTCCAAGTGATTAATAAGCCTCAACTTTCTATCTGTACTAAAGGCTTGGGGATAAAAAGACACCGTTTAATCCGAAAGAAAACTTGGGTTTCCGGGCTACAGCTCATAAGTCTCGTCTCCTCCACATTTCCAGCAACATTGGGTTAGTAAAATAATCGTGATTACACACATAGACATATGTGACAAAAAAAAGGAAGACGAAGAGAAAAAAGTTACCTTTTCATCATTTCTTCAAATCTATATTATCCTCCTATGGTATTTTTTTTAGCATATATAAAATTCTAGAGCAACTTATTTCTCTTTGAAAAGGAAAATATGGTTGAAGATTTGAAAAGAGAAAATATGAAGACTTGGTATTTTTTTAGCATTTTATTATTACTAAAAGGGAGGAGAGAAAAAGAAAACGAAACCACGAAAGCTTTTCACAGTTCTCATGTCTATCTTGTAGTATTATTTATGCGTGTGTGTGTGTGTGAGTTTGTGAATAGAAATGAAGTGGGAAGAACTGGAGCTCTAATAATTAATTTTTTTTTTCTCTCTCTCTCTCTCTGGATGCATCCAATACAAACTTTGAAAGATGAGTAATTAAATATTAGAAAAAGATTCCTTAGAAGAGAGGAAAATCTTGGGTGATTTGGACATGAATTTTGTCTAAAGTTCCTCTTCCTTTTTTTGACCTTATAATTTACAATATGTTTACCTCTTGGAGGCTGTTCGTTGGCAAAAAAAATTGATTTGTGATTTTTTTCAAGGTTAAAGAGAAAGTTTGTTTTGTTTCCTTGTGGGAAAATGAAATTTCACTAACTTTCACTTCACTTTCCCCTGTAAAGCCCAAATATTGCTGGAAATGTGACATTTTGGATGAGATGAGCCTTTGGATGTTTTTAGTGTCTACAAACATGCGAGTATTTATTATTGATTAAGGGTAAAGATTTTCCAGGGAACGAACACTTGAAAATTCCTTTTTCCCTATGATAATTGTCCATAAAGATTTTTTCCTACTGGACTTTTGTTACCTCTAAGCTTTCGAACAGCCTTCAAATAGTTTTCTATTTTACTTTTTTTTTTATAAAGCCTCAACATATTTTACTATTAACTTTAAAGATGATGAGAAGAAAAAAAATTATGAAATTTTCCTCAATTTTTTTATTGTCCATTTTTTGTATCCAGGAAAAAAATAATACTTGGAGACACTGAAAAAAAATTGGGAATCAACTACGAGCATTTCATTTTTCTGCTAGTTTCTTCTTTCACGACACAAAGAATTTTTGTCAGTTTTTCTCTTTTCCTCCAAAACTATTTATACTCACATGAAGGATGAAACTGTTCGAAAGCTTCGGAGGTCTCGTGCTGCTGCTCTCCCTTGATTTAATGTTGTGCCTGTAATATTTTCCAAAGCATTCTCTGTGAATTTAAAATATTGTTAATTATTATCTTTTTTTGTTGGGCAAAATATGGAGCAAAATTGTAGGAAAATGTGATTTTGTTTTGAAAATTGGTGGGATAAAATGTGTGTTATTGTCCCGTTAAAATTCTTCTCTTGTTTTCCAGGCTGGGAAAGGTAAGTGCCTTTATATTGGATACATTTCATATGTGCTAATAAATACGTTTATTTGTGAGGGGTTGAGTGTGGGCCGGGGGGATTTATATGTCAAAAGGTAAAGAGGGCTGGAAATTTTCCCATGTACAAACGTGAGGGAATTGTGTAATAGTATTGGAGTAAAATTTGAGGGTGATAATAATTATTATTATTTGAACCTAAAAAATATATGGAGAAAAGAAGGGAGGGAAGAAAAAGAAAGGAAAAGAGAGTGGAATGAGGTTGACAGATTGACTTAACCTAATGGGAAATAAATCACTGGCCTATTAGTATTCACACGTTAGAATTCCCTTTCTACTATCGTACATGGATGGATATACCAGACAGCCATTAGAATTTCAAATGACTGCCAAGAAATTTCAAAGTATTTTATATATAAGCCTTTCCTCTTTGAACGAGGAAGGACAGCCTTTTTTCATTCCTTCGTATTCCATTCATGCCTTGTGGGCGGGACGGTCCATGAATATGGATGGGTAAATTGTGGATAAATGTATATAGGTACGTAGCATTGAGTGAATCTCATACTATGCAAATATTATCTTCCGAAAATTTACTCTCCCCCTTATCTTAACTTCCATGCTATACTCTCAAAATTTAAAATTTTCTTCCGTTTCTCTTTGTATGGAGAGCTGGAGGAGACGATTTTTCCTTCGGAAAAATTACCCATTAAAATTTATGTAAAATGTCAGAAAAAATCAAATATTTTTTAAATCCATTTTTTGACAGTGTCACTACTGTCAAAAATGGAATGTTTTTCTCGAACTTCAACTGGGAAAAAATGGTTTTCCAAACATGGTTTTTTGAAAATCAATAAAAATTGAAAAATTCTTTTGAAATCAATAAAATTTTGATTGTGGAAAATCTTTTTGAAATCCATAAAAATTTTACTGTGGGAAATCTTTTTGAAATCCATAAAAATTTTACTGTGGGAAATATTTTTGAAATCGGTAAAAATTTTACTGTGGAAAATGTTTCTGAATTCAATAAAAATTTTACTGTGGAAAATATTTTTGAAATCAATGCAAATTTGATTGTGGAAAATGCTTTCGAAATCAATAAAAATTTTACTCTGGAAAATGCTTTTGAAATCAGTAAAAATTTCATCGTGGAAAATCCTTTTGAAATCAATGAAAATTTTACTGTGGAAAATCTTTTTGATATCAGTAATAAAATTTCTTACTTTTATTTTACTCAAAAATGTATGTGACTCACTCAGTATAAGGAAGGGCATGATTAGGGAAATGTTTTCTTCTTCCTGGCAAATCCAACGGCTACGTTGAATGAAATTAAAGGAAATTTTCACATATTTCCAAGCTCAAGCACGTAGAGCATGTAGTGGTCTTGAGGCTACAAGATAATGGTTTGGACACTTTTTCCTAAAACCTTTTAGGCAAAAAGTACATATAATATACATATTTGATGAAAAGGAGGAAATTTTTACTATTTTTTTTTGTATGAAAGGAATATAATTTTTTTCCAAAATTGTTAAAAGGATTCGGAAACTTTTAAAACAAATTTTTTCCTTCCTATCAAAACTATATAGGCGGGGCTGTAAATTTTTAAAGAAGCAAGCTTAAAATTGTCAAGTTGGAGAAACATTGAATTATGTAAGGAGTTGTTGTTTCATGAGGAAAAGGCACTGGACAAATTGACAGGGAGACATGTGTAGTAGAAGGAGGAACACGCGGGGTGCATAAAATAATCATTTGAGGTTTGGTTGGCGAAAAATAAGTGCATTTCCTTGGGTCCAGGTTCTTGTATGTGTGGAGAATTACATATCTTCAAATAGGAAAAGCACAAGTAACATATAGGTAGGGGAAGGAGTGGAGAACAGCTGCTTTAAATAAAGGAACCTACCTTATGGAATACACAACAAAGGTAAGGTCGGAGTAAACAGAGGAACAGATTGAATCACTCAAGTTTATTAGATTCCTTATGAATTGCTTCCAGCTGTCTGCTCTCTCTCAACCTTTAATATCAATATTTGTATGTAGAAGCGTACAAAAAAGGGGAAGGAGTTCATGGACCCGTCCACCTTTTTCTCTCTCGGACTGTTGTTCTCTCCTAAATTAATTTCCCATATTTTTTCATGAAGTTGCAACTTTTCATACTTTACAATTTGTCTTACGTGCAGGGTCATTTATTATGAACCTCTTGTACTTATTATTGGTTCCATTGGGCTCAATAATTGTCTTTCAATAGCAAGGAGCAAAGTTTCACGTAACTTTCTCCAAAAAATATTTTCTAAAAACAAGGGCAGAATTTGTAAATTAAAAAATATTTATTTTTTAATAGTGTTAAAGAAAATGAGCATTTTTTAGCCAGTAAAAATATTTTTGCTCAAAGAAAGTGCACATTTTTTCTGTACATGTAAAAATATTTTTGCTCATAGGAAAATTCAGATTTTGTCCATATATAAAATATTCAAAGAAAGTGCAACTATAGTTTGTGCACATAAACAGGGATTTCTGGGGAAAAGTGGGTATTTAGCCTTTAGATAGCCATTGTATTGCCAGGATTTCTCTCAATTTGCACTTCTAAAGGGATTTGTAATTCAAAATGTAAATAACTTTTTTCCTCTAAATATTTTTACCTCCTCCTCCTCCCTTCACTTTTTTTTATGAGTTCCTCTCAAGAATAAATGTATTATTTTGAACCCTACAGGGAACTTTTAAGTAAATGCGAGAAATACATTGTAGCTTGATTATATGGTGCATAAACAAAGGGAAAAGCTTGTATAATTCTATGGTTGGAGAAACTCCAAAACTTCAAATATTTCCCTTCATTGAAGTTAAAAGAATATTTTGGGAGTACTCCAATACACACTGCCTGTATAAATAAAATAAAAAGATGAGGAGAGAGAGAGAGAGAGAGAGAGAGAGAGAGAGAGAAGAAAATCCCTTCTTTTTTCTTTCCTCACCCAGAGAAGAGAAAGGAAATGATGAGGGAAAACTGCATATGTGCATACATGTACTTATGGAAAAAAGGCTGGAGATTAAAAATCAAATTTCTACACGCACCATTAGTCTCGCCAGTAGAGCGATGATTTCCTATCTCCAAGTAAGTACATATACAAGGAAAATCAATAACATGGCCTGCTCTTTTTATATACTACCGCACCCAAGAAAAAAAAATCCGTGGATATTATTATGTCGGCAGAGTTCTACAATATAACCTCCTACTTTATATGCATAAAGTCTTGCAAAATAAATATTGCCAATATTACTACATTTATGGATAAAAAAACTCTCTGCTACTTTTATACAGGAAATGAGCACTACTACAGCGCAGTTTTAGCAGAATTCATTCCCAAAAATAAAAATGTAAAAATTTGATGAGAAAAATCTAGGTATATTTTGAGATACGTAAAATGTTACATAGAAATATATGTATAAAATTCCCATGGAATATTATTACCAAAGTAAAATGTCCCATGTATGTATATCCAATAAGGCTATTCATTGGATTAGTACACGTGAAAACGTGAAGGAAGGGAAAGGGTGAATTAATCTGACGGGAAGGTGTGATGGCCCTTTTTTAAACTCTCAATTCATTCAAGACGGAAGAGGAAGGGAGGATTATGAAAGGCTGCTCTCATCTCAATAGGATTTTCAAGTATGTATGTGTATAGTATGGGAAAGTGTAGGATTTTTAGCCGAGAAAAAAGGATATTAGGGAGAATAGTAAAAATTGGATAGATGCATCAAGAAGAATTTTTCCCTCTTTAACAAGATCCCAGGCTATGGAGAGAGGTAGGTGTGGTTGTATTGATAATGTTGTAGGAGAGGAAGGAGTGAGATGGGACGATTAGAGGAGGAAATAATTGTATACTTTGCGCCATGGTTTTGGAATGTATACATATAGTACTGAAAAAAACCATGTTATTGGAGTTGGAGGAGTAAAAGTTGAACAACCCTTTGGAACTATGACTGTGGAAGGATGATTTTCCCTTTTTTAATCCTCCTCCTTCCTCCATACCATGAAGGAATACTACTATAGTACGACGGCGGGATATGAGTAATAAGGGATGGTGGGGTGTACTTGTGTTTGTGTGTGTGTGTGTGTGCTAATGTTATTATTATTATTATTCCATGGGATATGAGATGGTAGAGAGCACGTAGTAGTGGTGGAAGAGAGGAAAAGGAAGAGCGTCGAGTCAAATCCCAAGTAGAATTGGATTACCTTTTACGACTTGACGTTCATCTGTTGAGACTGTCTTGTTCCGTCGTCGTAAAATCCAGACAAACCAATGACCGCACTCTCTGTATTCAAACCACACAGAATTCCACTCCTCTTCCTATATTCATCCCCTTCCCTATCTCGATTTATCATTTCCTAAATAATGGAACAAACTACTACTTTTCCTACTCACCTGCCTCTCTCACTTTTCCTCTATTCCTAATTATTACATATAAAGTATTATTATTATTATATTTTTTACACACTTTTCGTCTCCACTTCAGTTTTGGTGGATGTAATTGTTGGAATTTGTCAAATTCAAACTTGAGCTTTCACCTTATGTACGTACATGTGAACGGGTGGAGAAAGTACTGGATTACAAACTTGAGCTGTCACCATATGTACGTATATATGTTAATTAAGGGAGAAAGTACTATATTACATACTTTCACTCTCACAATATGTACGCCCATGTTAAGGTATGGAGAAAATACTGTGTTACATACTTGAGCTTTCACCGTATGTACGTACATGTTAAAGTATGGAGAAAGTCCTACGTTCCATACTTTTACTCTCATCATATGCACGCCCATGTTAAAGTATGGAGAAAGTACTATATTACATACTTTTGCTCTCACCATATATGTACATCCGCGTGACATAATGGATAGCACTGTATATTTTATACGAGCAGGCTGTCACCCTGCGAAAATACATGTAATCTAATGGAGAAAGGAGGGACAAGCATGTTATGCAGCTTTAGTTAGGAGAGATTTGAAAGATTAAAGGGATTTATTTTTTTAAACAATACTGAGTGAGTTGGAGAGAAAGAGAGAGAGAGAGAGAGAGAATTTCAAAGTATTTTATTCTAATAAACCACTGCACTATGGTGACATATATCTGTGTACAAAAACTGAGGGGAGGGAAAGACTCTTTGAAATGTAGTTTTTGAAGGTACTTTATTGACGTGTGTAGGGAAAGTGAAAGGAATTAAAACGAACAAGTCGATCTGGGAGCGGAAATAAAAAAATATTCTCACATGCATGTAGTTTTATATAATAAACTTTAAATCTACTTTCTATATATCTAGTAATTGAGAAAAGTAGTAGCTATGTAGATGTACGTACTAAATAAATAACAACTCTCTCGCCAACAACCTTTGAATTCCCACATGAATATATGAAAAATTAAAGTAGGGGAGGTAAATTTCAAGTCAATCCTTATTTACTATTTGGACGTTACACATTCCTCTCTTTTGATCTTCCTATACTTCTTACTTGTTCTTCTTCTCTACTACTTATGTTACGTGCCTAGATTGAATTTCCCTACTCAGGAAAACTCAAAAGGACTAAAATTTCAGGAGACACTTTGAAGAAAATCCATACACATTAGTTGGAAAACCAAGGATGTCTCTCTTTATATAAAAGTACATATATAATTTATACATAGTCACGGAAAATTGGTACAATTTTGCTCCATAAAAAATAATGATTTGGAAAATATTACTATTAATTGTCTCCACATTGCTGGATAAAAGTTATGTGTGTGTGTGTGTGTGTGCGTTGGATGTTAAAATCTGTTGGTTAATGTTCTATGAAATAAAATGTGTTTTTTTTATCACAGGTATTTGTTCACCATAGTGAGCTACCTCATTGGAGTTTTCATATTTGCTACAATAGTAGGTAAGTCAAGTGGAATAATGATTTTATAAATTTTCCTACATATTGGCAAGGATTTTTGTTTTGGATGGATTTCGACACATTGGATTTTCCCATTATAAATATCCCTATAAAATTACTATATACTAATATGTACTACATGGTACAATTTGTCAAAGTAATATTTCTCTACCAGGGATTGGTGGTGCTATTTTTCACTAAAATTACACCATAGTTTTGGAAAGTAATTTCCCAAATGTTTTGATTAGGGGAGAGGAAATATGTGGCTAATATGTTCATCTATGGGGAGAATAAAAGAGAAAGGGGAAAAAATGGGGATTTGATGGGTGGTGACAGGGAGAAAATTTCCACTCAAATAACTTAATTCCATTGGATACGTCTATAGTATGTGTAAGGGATAGCCAGTAGTGTCATAATGATATTAAAAGTAAATATTAAGTTAAAGGAGAAATTGTAATGGACCCAAGGATAACTCTTGGACTAATGGCTATAGAGAGAGAGAAAGAGAGAGGGAGAGAGAGAGAGAGAGAGAGAGAAACACTAATCAGCCACTAATCAATTGCTGGATGGAAATGTCCCTTGAAACTAATGAGATTTCCTGGTATGGCTAATGGGATTGATTGTAAGTCTGTGTCGTGTGGAGGGGACGAGCAAGGGGAAAAATGTCTTCTTTTCCTCCCAAAATGGCTAGAAATGAAAGGATATTTTTTTCTCCTATTTAATCTCTTTCTCCCCTTGTCCTCAAACATTATCCTTGATTTTCAATGATTAAACCAGACTTTTAAAATCTTATTACATACTTGGAGCTTATTACTACACACATGTAGGCTAATCTTGAAATTTCCATATATTTTCCTACTAATGCATGTATATTTCCAAAAATCATAGAAGAAAAAAATATATATATGGGAAAATATTCAAGCAGTTTATTGCTGTGAAATTTTAATAGAAAATAATTTGGTATTTTATATTTAAAAAACTCTACTTTTCCGCATGCGTTTTTCCTTGAAAGCAAAAATACATGAGCAATTACTATTTGTCAATAGTTGCAATTATTAGTATAGTAAATGGAAAATTTATTTATTGAAAAAAAAGTTAACTTTTTTATGAAAAAAACCTATTGAAATTTCTATGATATAAAGTACAAGTATACAAAGTTATATGTGGCAATTCTTCATAAGGTGGGAATTTGGGCTGGGAAAATGGTAACATTTTCAACATATGCCTTTGTTTGCGTAACGTCTAGAAAATCAAGAGCTTGGAGGATTATAGATCCAGGCTTTTCTAGTATATGAGTATAGGAAAAGTATGTATAGAAACGTATCTCTGATTATTAGAGAGCTATCAAGGTAGGAGTACTGTACTATATATGTATAAGGGAACCAATGGGAAATAGAGGAGAGGGAATATGAAAGGGAAATGGGAATAGTACTAGGGAAAGTTTAGGGGAAAGTAATTTAGCGTGGGAAAACTTTTTCCTCTCTCTCTCTCTGTGGTAATAATAATTATTATTATTTTGTGTGTGTGTGTGTGTTGGGAAATAACCTGAGCTCTATACACAGTTTGATGAATGTGCATCAATGTATTTTAGGGCAAGTTGGAAATGTGATCACTAATCGGAATGCCAACCGCTTAGAATTTGAGAGACTTCTGGTAAGTTTTGGAATACATGATATTTATTGTTAACCACATATATTTTATCACTCGGATTGTGTGTAAGATTGTCCTTTTGTTTTTTTCCCATGTATGTTTTTTATTATGAAACTGAATGAGATATGAGATTATAAAAAATATGAGTGGTAAAAAGGGATTTCTTGAGGGTGTGGAGAAGGTGACAGGTGAAAGTATTTATATAGTGGAGAGAGAAAGTATGGGTGAAAGTAAAGTAATGGATTTTTATTTGATTTTTGACGTTTGTTTTTTTAGGATGGTGCCAAAATGTACATGAGGCATCATAAAGTGCCTCGTGATATGCAGAGACGAGTACTCCGTTGGTATGACTACTCGTGGTCCAGGTGAAGATAACCTTCATAACCGTTGCATGGAAATCTTGAGCTTTTTTCTATCTCATCTCTCTCTCGCTCTTCTTCTTCTAAAATTCTCCATATTATACTGATATGTCAATGTTTTTATGGATCTTGGATGTTGCTTGTATATTTCCCTTCACTAATAGTATTGTTCCTTGGTATATTACATTAGCCTATTACGTAGTTTTCCAATCTAAGGATTTTTCCAAGCTTCTAACAAAGTCTAGTTGGAAATTCAAAAGGAGCTAAATTTGTTGGAAATTTTTATTATATCTGTTTTCTCAATTTCATAGCTCCTTTTCATCTTTTCCCTTTTTTAAACTCTTAAGCTGGTTTCGCATAGCCCAAAATAGTCGCAGTCGCTAAGCGACTTCATTTCTAAATCTCTGCCGCATTTATCATTCACTTTCGAAACTAGCCAAAAAAGGAGAGATAATGCCATTTTAAAGTAATTTTCTTCAATATTTTTCATTCCTACTTGTCATGGACGCGCCTGAACTTGTTTTTAAAAGTCCCGTCGCTGAGCGAATCGCAGAGAAAAAACCTATGCGAAACCAGCTTTACACTCAAATACTAATGAATATTTTATAATTTTATATAAATTATTATTTTAAGAATTTAAAAGGAATTATTTCTCCCCTGTAAAAAGTAATATATGACAGGATATAATATTAAAATGGCAACATTTTTTTATTTTTAGGAAAAACGGGATTTTTTGAGAGAAAATTTCTTGAAAATATTTTCCATTTTTGAAATAATAATTTTTGTAAAAAAAAAAAAAAGAGAAAAGGATTTTTATGAAAAAAAATTTTGTTTGGAAACCAAATGACTTTTTTGAATGTCGCTGCGGGCTCATGCTGGAGGAAGTACATGAAATCTCCAGATTTTGAGACCATATAATTTTCAATGTCGTGACAATTTTTGATGTCAAGGAAGGGATAACACTGCATTGTGGCATTCACAGCTCACATTTTCTGGATTTCAGAGGGAGAATCCAAGGAGGTGGTGATATCAATACGGCCTTAGGTTTGCTTCCCGACAAGCTCAAAACTGAACTCGCTCTCCACGTCAACCTCAGTGTTCTTAAGAAGGTTTCTCCAAAAAAAAAAAAATTTTCTCATTATTTTTTTTTTTAAATTAATGAAATTTAAAAAAAAACGAAATAATACAAAAAAAAATTTTTTTTACAGGTGACGATATTTCAAGAGTGCCAGCCAGAATTTCTTCATGATTTGGTTCTGAAGATGAAAGCATATATTTTTACACCAGGGGACTTGATTTGTCGGAAAGGGGAAGTTGCTCGGGAGATGTTTATCATTGCTGATGGAATACTCGAAGTGATCAGGTACTTTAAAGTTCAACTTTTCCTACCTCTCTCTCTCTCTCTCTCTCTCTCTCTCTCTCTCTCTACCATAATTTATAGCATTCAAGTTAAGTAAAGGAGTCTGGGCTGGTTGAGGTGATGAATGGAGAGAGAAGGAATATTCCTCAAATTTCCATTTGTAGTCTACACTTTACACCCATCCCCAATGGCATTTCAATGACTATAACTCTACCTTTATTTTTCCTAAAATCATACACATATACAACTCCACCGTAAAGTAAGTATAGAAAGTTAATGTGAGAATATCAAGATGAATTCATGGAAGGACAAAAGTTTAATTCTCACCCGTGAGATATTACATCCACCTACTCATCATTATCTTGTTAGGTAGAGGAGAGAGAGAGCTTGTGAGAGAAAGTGAAACAAATTTATACAAACTCCTCCCCTTCTTGGCTCACAGCTTGTTTTAAAATGAAGGGAAACTTGTGTAAGTTGTCTGTTGAGAAATTAATTGTAATTTCCATCCAGGAGTTTACTCACCTCCACACTCACAACTTATCACTCCATAACTACTACTACTCCCATTTTATATGAAAGTCTTGCTATACGTACCCTTCAAATCTTACCTATAGAATTTCCCTAGTACATATATATCCCCACACATCCATACTCCTCTCAACATTCCCTATCAACTTTCTCCTCTATCCTATATCCCATAAATTATAATGTAGCTGTAATTTAATAGTAATGCTTTCCCCTATGGAATCTCACTTGTATAATATAAAACAAACATGGTAATATAATTCAGTCTACTATTTTCTTAGAGGAATTTCTTTTATTTGACTTTCTTTTTCCATGAGAGTACTAAAAGTTCAGTTTTGTAGGTGATGGTTGACATATTTTGTGAGAATATATGGAATAATAAAATTATCATTTTTCCCCCTTGTCTTTTTCTATACACTGCACTACTGTAAAAGTAAGTAAGTAAAAGTAAACATATGGAGGGAGAAAGTTCTTCCCTCTCTTCTTTTTGCCACATTATTGCTTTGAATTTTCGAGGGGAATCTCTTGTGTACCTTGCCCACACGTTCAACTAACTGCAGTTATATGTATGTACATACAATGGAGCTTATATATATATATATGTATGTGTGTGTTAGTGTGTATGTGTGTGAAAGACGATGTTGTGAGGATGGGAAGGTGGAATTATCCTGTGACCCAAACTTTGAGGGAAATCTATGGGGAAAGTAACTTTGTCTTGTTTCCTATTTACACAGAGGATTAAAAAAAGTCAACTAAGGAATAGGAAGATCAATAGTTGGCAGAGAGAGAGAGAGAGGGTTGTAAATGAATTAACTCTCTTTGAAATGAAATTTTAGACTCGAGTCTTACATAATGTTATATAGCTATATACATATGTAAATACTATGTCACCTTATATATGGTTTTGTGGTGATGGATGTAAGGGACATTCGTTCCTCAAGAAATGTATTATTCCATCCTTGATTTTTTCCCGTATAAAATAGACGTTGTCCCTTGTTTACTCCAACTTATGTCCAACTCATTCTTATGTGACATTGAATGGAAAGCTGGAGAAAAACTTTCACTATATTCAACCAAAAGGATGGCTGGATCTTGTCAGAAGTTTCCTCTTGTTTTCTCCAAGAGACATTTTTCTTTACACAGGGTGAAGAGAAAATCAATTTTGAGGGAATATTTTTTCCCCTCAATCTAAATACATGGTAGTGATGAGCATGTGGAGAGAGACGTACTTTAAAGTTTTACTAATGGGATTGTTTTGATTTGGAAATTAAATGGAGAGGAGCTATACTTATAAATAAATACATGCTATCTTGCTTTACCCGGGAAATATATAATTTCTATGAGAATTGTATTAATTTGGGTAGGGGTGGAAAATGAAAGTTAATTTCACTGCTTTCTCTCAACTTTCTCTCTCTCTCTCTCTCTCCTGCCTCAACCTGACATTTAATAATATTTATGAGTCTCGTTGCGGTTTGTAAAATATATGGGAAGTTTCTAAAGGGAAAGTACTTGCTTACTTGTAATATTAGCAATGTTGGAATTATATGGATATCTTGAGGATATTATTCTTTAACGTAATTATAGATGGATATGGAAGGGGGGAAGGAGAGAGAGAGGAAGGGGATTGGATTATTTTATTTGAGGGACGCTCTACCAATGTGGACTTTAGTAGTTGGGATGATTTTGAATAATATAATTATTTCTCTACAATGGTAATAATAATTGGATAAAATCTGCAGAGGTCTTGAATTTTGTTTGGGGGATTTGTTCCGTACTAATAATAATAATAATTGTTATTTATGGTCTTGTTAAATCTTTGTTTTAAGCTGGGAGTATGGCCTTGTGGAATTTCTTTGGATGTGTTTTGGTATTTGGGCATTTGTATGTAGGAGTGAGTGTGTTTGTGTGTGTGTGTGTGTGTGTGTGTTTGTGCGTGAGGAATATAAAGATATTAGCATTCTTGGGATTTTATGGGGGCAGTGTGTGTGGAAAGCTAGTATGGGAGTGGGTTGAGGGAGACATGTGAATTTCCTTTGCTTTGGGAGCTTCCTCTGTCTTCCCTTTTTATCTCTGATTCATTGCTCCTGGCTTTGGGCGGAGGGAATGGTGAAGGGAGGACAAGGACACATTGTCCTCACTTTCCTTACCCGACTTCTGTCTATTGTAGGAAGGAGTAAAGTGGGTAGGAATTTAGTAGTAGTTTCTCTGTCATATACACTCTTACTATGTTGGTCATGTCAACTAAAGTGTGTGGAGTAACATGTGAGGGAGAAAAGAGCATGATGGCAATGAGGCTTTCACTTTAGTGTGGGATCCCTTCCTACAAGTGGCTTCCTTCCCTCGATGTCCAGGCTTCCATGGGAGGATGTGAGAAAAGGGGGAAATCTACTTTAGAATAACCGGCACATTGACATCCGCTCTATTTCCTCTGTAAATATTTAAAGGGAGATTGGGAATATGCATTTTGGTGTGGATGGTACACATAGTGGGAGGGAGCGGGAGTCATTTTTGCTGGATCAAAGGACGAGACTGTATCCCTATAATGTAGACATTTTTCTAGGTTAGGAGGCCATAGCTTACTTAGCCGGGCTATTTTGAGGATGTCACGGAGCGGAGTGAATATTATCTAAAATATATGTGCTATTTAATAAGATGAGGATGGTACAATTCCCAACGTGGTATTTTCCTAGGGTAGTGCTATTTTTAAACACTAATGTCATTTAGGCTTGTGTAAGCATTTTTAAATATGATGTGAGCATGCTGGGTGGTAATTTCTTCCAGCTTTATGCAGCGGCTAATGTGTGGATTTTATTTTTTTAATAAACTTTTTGGAGGATACTGTGGAAAATTTGGAGCCAGTCTTGTATTAATCGATAAAAGTCACATTTTATAAGGTGAGAGTGACGTTCTCCACTTTCACTATGACTTTCCTCCGCTAATTTTGACGGATTTCCCTAAAAGCTTTAATGTCAATGTACAAGTTACTTTTAGTGGCTTTCTCCGCATCACTGAATTTGTTCCATGGTGGTTTCTCCACTTTCTCTCTGACTCGACTTGGAAGGTACTTTCTCCACTTTCTCTGACTCGACTTGGATGGTACTTACTCTGACTCTCTCGACTTTGATGGTACTTTCTCCCCTGTCTCCGAATCGACTTTGAAGGGACTTTCTCCGGCTGAAGTAAATTTTTCCTAGGAGTGGAATCCTGAGAATTTGTGTGAAGTTTGTCCGCCTCCTTTAATCTTTCCATGAACTGAGCTGGAAAAACCATTGAGATAGAAAATGTGTTGTAGGTGTTGGAATTTTTCGCATGGACACGGTGTCTGATTACGAATGTAGCGATGTGTGTGGTATTTGAACTACGGTATGTATGTACATATGTAGTTGAGAATATTTATGTTTCTACTAATTCGTGGGAAATACACAACGATCCATGTGTAGCCTGGAAATTGGAAACTTTTCTCCATCGATAATTGATCCCCTTTGTTGTTGAGTTGCTATTTAGAGCAAGCTTCCTTTTTATTCTTGTCTCTATATATAGAGGGAGAGCTGGCTGGAAAGTTTTATTTCACCATAAGTGACCATTATGTGGTAGTGGAGGACATACAGGACGAACACAGTAAATTAGCAATAATTTCCAGGAGTCTGAATTCTAGCCATTAATGTCATGTGTACTATAAGCTTTGAATAGCTGCACAAGTTTTTGCTAGAGAGAGAGAGAGGAGAACTAAACGTTTAAAAGGTCTCGGGAGTTTTTGAATGGTGAGCGGGATGAAAGTGACGGGATTCTTTTGAAAATTAGAGAGAAATGAAGAGGAGCTGAGCTAGGAGGGGACCGGAGATTTTTTAGCTCCTCAAGGACATGCTCATTCTAGAATTTTATTAGAGATTAACCTTTTGCCTTTTCAATGGTTTATACATTGTGGGAAGATTTTGTCGAGGACAGGGCATATACTAACTAGAATAGTTGGAACAATTTAATGGTCACGTTCAACCAAAGGCTATAGGATATAGCTATTTCCAAGGATATAGGGCCAAAAAAAAATATATATATTTGTATATATAAATGAGAGGAAAATTATTGGCAACACACAGTTATCTCCTTGTTCCTTCCAACTTCTTTTTATTGGTTTCAATATGTAGGCTAACGTGTAAAAGTCAAAGACCAGATCCAACTCGCATTACAAGAGCAACTCATACTTATGGGATTTTGTTCCAGTTGTACGGAAAGGCATCGTGCCATCCAAGCTCTTTCATCCTCACGCCATTCAATTATCATTGCCAACACTATAGCTATATTGATACTTATAAAAGTATCTTGTCTCCGTTTGTTTTTCCTGGATATTTTATTGTACTCGACTATTTATTTCTCTCTCTCCATCCCAAACATGCTCCATTTATTCCCCAACCCCCTACACTACTATTGCTCGACAAACAAGTTATTTTTAAAACACAAGATTAATTTTAATAGGATAGCACCAGACACATGTAAAGGTAAGGTTAAAAAAGGAATGATAAAATAACCATGGTAAATTATTTATGAAATCCATAGTACAATTTTATCCCAAAACTGTATGGACGGAAAAAGGCTACAATACACATGCATGTTTTGTGGTAAAAAAGGTTTTTTCTTATGCTTTTATAATTTTTGGCACCCGGAATTTAAATTGCCTTTGGAACTGTGTGGAACTCCCGTTACAAATGACAATTTTATGATCATATAAAGATGTGAGGGAGGGGAAAAATGATTTTTATCCGGAGTGAAATCTCTTTAGTGAGGCGATCTCTTGTAGGTTGGCAAATAGGATATGAGGGAAACGACCCTATCTGTCAAGACTCTAAAGGATTGTAAAAAAATGTAGTGGTAGGAGGGAAATGAAAAGAGAGAGAGAGAGAGAGAGAGGGGAGTATGGAGCCGCACAAGTTTTATTGACAATTTCATATGAGTTTACCTGGATGAAATGGGCCGAGAAAAAATGTTTGTAATAAACGTGACCATGGACGGGTCACTTGGACTTAAATGTCCACCATTTGTAATATAACTAGTGAAATCAGGGATGGCAGGAGCAGGAGTTGTAGTGTTCATATCAAAGTATCATTGAGGAACAACGTTTTTCAGCTCTTTTTCCCTTGGATTGGAAGGAAATGATAATGTTGGGGGTAGACCTATCCTTAAAGATACCTCTTTTTATATGCTTTCTCTTTAGTTATAATATACTTTTCGGACTTTGTCCATTTTATTTCGTTGTACTTTTACCATATGTGTATGTCCTTATATTTTTTCACCATGTGTACTTCCTATGCTTTCACCATGTGCTTTTGTTATGCTTTCCCAGTACATGTATTTCCTATGCTTTCAGCCTGTACTTTCGTTATGCTTTCTCCATGTGTATTTCCTTTACTTTCAGCATGTACGTTCGTTATGCTTTCTTCATGTGTATTTCCTCTACTTTCACCATGTACTTTCGTTATGCTTTCTCCATGTGTAGTTCCTATGCTTTCACCATGTACTTTCCTAACGCTTTCCCTAAGTCTATTTCCTATGCTGTCATGCTTTCTCCCTATGTATTTCCTATACTTTCACCAGTTTTTTCAATATTCTTTCTTTGTATGTATTTCTCAAGCTTCCTTCGCTTGTAGTTCCTATACTTTCACCACCATCCTTTCGTTATGCTTTCTCCCTACGTATTTGCTACATTCCCATCATTTTCCTCCGTTATTTTTTCACCACATATGTATTCCCCGTATTCCACCTTTGCTTTATCTTATCTCATACTTTTCATACTTATACCTCTATACTACGCCTACGCTATATACTCGAACACAACCTCCTTTCCCCGAATTTTTCTCTGTAATTCATTCCTGCACTTTCTCCTTATATATTATGACTATGCACCTTCTCCAACTACTTACCCTTTGATGTCTCGAAATACTGTACTCTCACGGTGTGCTCTCCCTCACACACTTTCACTGTATACTTTCTGGCTGGGGAAACTTCCCTCATACATACGGTACTGTTCGTGCCTTCACACTCCTTTTTTAGCCAAGCTATACGTCTCTTTCTCTTGATAACTTTTCCTGTATTCACCCCTAGTTTGCTTTATGTTTTCTATATGTAACATATACATTTTTTGATATTTTTACCCTGGTGGAAGAAAGTAGTACTTACTGAGAACTGGGAATTACATGGAGTGGAAGGGACGGAGATATTCTCACATGGACATGATCCTATAAAGTAACCGTATGATGAAATTTACGATTTGGTGCGTCATCAATTTTGAACTTGTTCCAAAGTGTTGGTTGCCCCTCCACTTGAGAATCTCAGTATCTATACTTGTACTTCCTCCCCATTGAAAAGACATTTCTCTATCTCTTGGTCCCTCATGCCTCAAGAGTCGATAGGATGGTCGTAAATATTGGCAAATATATTCTCAGCTACTTGGTTTTTTTTTTGGAAGAAGAAGAGGAAGAAAAAAAAGATATATATTTTCCCACAACTACCAGAGCAACTGTAAATTTCATAAAAATCCCCCACACATGGATTTTACAGGTCCGTAGAGAATTTTTATGGTGTACATTGCATTGAAGGGGAAAATGTACCATTTGCTCTGATTAGCATAACGAGTCTTTCATTATCATAATATCCATATATATTCCCTACGTATGAGTTATGTTCCTTGCAAATCTTTCTCCTTTAAATAAAATACCCGGAAGACACTCAAGCTCAGCGAATTTTTTCCAGAACACTGAACGACAGAAGCTCCATATGAGCAGAAACTATATATGCGTATATCCATACAATTATACTATGACTTTTTCCAGACAACCATTTTGTTAAATCCAATTCCATAGAGCTCTATATGTACATAGATTGCCAAGCCTGGTTTCCATCCATCCTGATCTCCACCAGCAGCACCAGAACACAACCCTTTTCCTACCATAAGTATAAGGTTCAGACTAATTAAAAGCTGTAAATCTTCTTAAGCGAGGCTAACCTCGAGTTGAAGTACGTAGTAACGACCATCCCTTTGGATTATTGTCCTAGGTCTGTTTTTCTCTCCCTATACAATTTAGCAATAATAATTCTTTTTCACTTTGAGACCTACCTTATATATTCGTCCCATCTATTTCTAACCATTCCCTTTTCCTAACCTCATTACATGACTTTCTCTTTAGTACCTCTCTTAAATGTTACTGCTCAACTGACATCCTCCTATCTCTTCTGCTCTTCCCTTTCCCCTTATTATTTTCTCTCTCTCTCTCTCTCTCTCTCTCTCATACTTTAAAAGGAAGGGATTATATAAGCTTTGAATGAATTTCACTCAAGGAACAATTTAATCCAATTGTGGTACTTCCTATCCGCTCTCCACTCCTTTCACTCTACTTTCACTCCACTTTCACTCTACTTTCACTCTACTTTCACTCTACTTTCTTTTCTCATCTAATTGAATTTGAAAGATTTTAATTTTTTATCTATTCAGATTTTTTACAATTTTTTTCACATGCCCTGAAAATGTCAGCTCATTTGTCATTTAGTATAATTCATTTAGATACACATACATTTATATGGTCTAAAGAGAGAGAGAGGGAGAGGGGGGAGAAAGAGAAAGTACATATTTGGGATGAATGCATCTTTTAGGGAGTTTTGAAAGCTCGGTGATTGCCCTTTGTCTTTAAAATATTCTAAGAGCTAATAATTCAGATAGTGAGTTACTTTTCTTTCTCTCTTGGAATACTTTCTCATCCGTCTCAACTTTGTCATTTGATTTGGTCCTTGAAGAGATGTAGGGCAGCGACGATGTTGGGTAGAAGGAGAGAGAAAGAGAGAGTGAGATTGAGGGTGAAAAGTTGTTGACAGGAGGGGTCTCTCATCTAGAAATGTGACTTTCTCCTTTCAAGTTCCAGCCTCGTCTGAGAATCTATAGAGGAGAAAGTTCAAAAGAAATTGGCCGCTGAGGTTTCACAAGCAAATGTTGTCTGAGGTTTTTGTTTATGTTGAGAATTTCGTTAAGAAATGTTATGATGTGGGCGTTTGTATAGGAGTTTGATAGTATAGGGATGGATGGGAAGAGGTCGTATGTGTATAAATAGATGGATGTGTGTATTTATAGTAATGGGATTTCCTCTTTATAAGAGAGAAAAGAGCTGCTCAGGTGATTTGCTTTGAAGTTTCCTGCTCATCATAAAAGAAGAGAATTGTCCTCATAAGGAAACATCATAGCAGAATGGACGTTTTTCCTTGGGAATGACAAAATCATAAGATGGGAATGTGCTACCAAGTCTCTCCTTTACAGTTGTTTTCCTCTCCATTAGCTTTTTCTCCGTGGATTTTTTTCCTATCTGCGAAGGTTTAGAAGGAAGGATGACGATGGTGATATAGAGAAGGATTTATGATTGTTATTACTATCAAATGATCGTGTTTCTTTCCCTCTATGATGGGACAAAATCCTTGGTTTTTTTTCTTGTCTTCTACCAAATGAATTGTTTACGTTGCGATTCTCACGAGGAATACATATATAGTAGATGTCTAGTACTATAAGCTAGTGAGGTGGAAACTTGTTCAAGATTTCTTTGGAAAAAATATTTTTCTCTTTAAGAAAGAGAGAGAGAGAGAGAGGGTCAGTCTAAGGAGTGAACTCACCTCTCTCCTTTTATCACTCGACCTCTTCTAATTTTTTTTTATATATAAAACTCGGTGGAGGAATAAATGTAAAAAAAATCTGTCTTTATAGGGAGGAGGCATGACGGGGAATATTTGTCAAATTAATGGTACTTTAAGACTGTAGGGACCATATATTTTGTTATATAGTAAAAGTATATATGGGAAATATACGGTCATAAAATTTATTGTGTGGACTATACAAGAAGGGAAAAAGTTTGTTTTTCTATATAGAAAATAAATAGGGAAAGTTGCTTTCTCTCTGTACCAATTACTAATATTTCCTTTTATCCCTGTGCTTTCTATTGCAGTGAAATGGGAAAAGTATTAACGACAATGCAAGCTGGAGATTTTTTTGGAGAGATTGGTATTCTAAATCTCGACGGACTCAACAAGTAAGTTTCTTGATTGGTTTATTTTTTGATTGATATTATCTTAATATGAAATGATATAAACTCAGGAAAAGGACATTTTTGGAGGAATTTGGTTTGCAAAATAATTGTAATAAGTTTTTAATGGTTTTATTAGAAAATAATATATGTATAATTCTTATACTGGGAGCAAATGAATGTATCCTGAACATTTAAGTAGGACACGAAATATGTCATTTGTATGTTTGGCTTTTTATTAGTAAATTTTATGGATCATTTGATACATGTATAACACGTTATTTGTATTTGGTTTTTCTCAGCTGTTGTAGGAATAAGAAAAAATATGAGTTTTTTGAAAGAGAAAGTATATAAGATTTTTTACTAGGGATTTTCTTATAGACGATGATTTTTGGGGTTTTAAAAAAAAATGTGAGGATATAAAAAATCCAAGTACTACATAGTTTTAGCGTGTAAGAATGTATTTTTAGCATGTACATATGTGGGAGAAGGGATAAATGTAGGAAATCACGTCAGTCTATATAAGTGGTTGAATATAGTGGGATATAGGAGGGAGAAAAGGCGGAAGGATTTTTTCCTGAGGGATAGTATGAGAGAGATACAAATCAAAACAAGATATATTTTGTTTGTTACTCTTGACTTATCTCTATTGGATTTGGGTGGGAATTTTTATGAATAGACGCACAGCTGATGTCCGGTCCGTGGGGTATTCAGAACTTTTCAGCCTATCCAGAGAGGATGTGCTTGCTGCCATGAAAGATTACCCTGAAGCTCAAGTAAGGAAATCATATGGCTGGAATAATAAATAGCGCTTAAGCTTTTTCTATGTATTCTCCCTGACTTCTCTAGCACTGCTACATGAACTATAAAGATAAAAATGTCCATGTAAAAAATCATATGTAATAAAATTGATTTTACGGTTTAAATTTTTTTTTTAATGTTTTATGTTAATTTTTTTTTATAAATGAAGGAATTTACTTTGGCACATGGTATTTTTATTGGAGCTTTCTCTCATGTGGGTGAAAATAACTTGATCCAAATTGGGGTGAAAGTTAATGTTGTGCTGGATATATTTATAATATTATTGAATTTTGAGCATGTGTGACTTTGTGTGTGTGTGTGTGTGTGTGTGTGATTCTTGTTTTTTTTGTGAACAGGAGATTTTACAAACTTTGGGTCGAAAGCGACTCATGGAGGCAAGGAAGGCATCCGCTCCTGCGAGTGCAAGAAAAATAATTACAGCTCCTGATCTGAAAAAGGTCCCACCAACATCCTCACATCTAAGCCTTGCTCAGAGTGTAAGTAGTCTTAGTCATAAGGGGCCAGAAACACCTGAGACTGACAACACTAGCAAACGAATCGTGGAGAAATTAAGGAGTGATGTGAGAGGACTCAGGAATGCCATCCGACGGAGTCGTAAAAGTAATTCCAGGTATGTATACATGCATTCACTCCTTCCTCACTTAATCTCTCACTTAACAAAATTGTATTTAGTTTTCAAATTAACTTCCCCCCCCCCTACTACTACTATACTTTCCCCTTAATCTGTTTGCTTTCAATGTCTAATTGTATAAGCAGTGTGGACAGACATTTACGTATCTGAAGCTATTCAATGCAGCTGCGTCGATACATTCTTACGGAGGCGGAAGTCATGAGCGCATATACATAGTGGAGCGTAGAGCTACAGAGAAAGTCCTATATGTGTGTAAAAGTACGGACTTGAGATTCTGGTGACCCAATTCTTAGGGAAATGACTTTTCTTTTAGTGCACTAAAATTACCTACTACTATTGTAGTAGCAATTCCGCTTTTATACAGTTTTGAACGGTAATTTGCTGAATAATTACTGAAATTTGCTTTAGACAATTATTATTTCTCCGTTAGCTTACTAGAGGATACTAAGGGGAGAATTTTTACTGTACGAGTACTATACATGCCTTATGTGGACTTCCTCCCTAGGAATTGATAGCACTGGACACGGTTAGAGGGGGATTTTAGCTGGATGAGTATTTATAATGTGGACTTTCTCCCTTGCATTCTTTTAGTGTGGAGAAAGTTCCCGCTGTAATTTAAAATTGATGGGCTCTGGTGGTCCCCAGAGTTTGGGCAAGTTAAGTGATATTTTGGAGGGGGATATTTCCTAGGATCATTTTAAGGGAGTTTGAGCTTGAGCATTTTTATACATGACAATGAGCTTGAGATGGAGGAAAATTTGAGGGGTTTGGGTTTGGAGTAAGAAAGTTGGTACATTTGAGCTTGAGGGAGTTCAGCCTTGAAGTTGAATGTATGTAATGCTAATAATAAGAGAGTGAGTTTGGAATGGATGAATAATATGAATGTTTGACTTTGTTCAGTAAAGAAGACTCGAGTGAGCCGGAATCGGGGAAGGACAAATCGGATAGTATTGGGATTCGGAGTCGGAAGGAGAGTACAACTAGTGTTCAAGAGGGGAGATCCTCCTTGTCTTCCTCGGCCCGAGGTGTTCTAAAGCGGATGCATCACGTGGTGTTGAGTGATGAGAGGGAGAAGGAGCGGGACCCCTCAACCACCACATCCACATCGCCTTCCATCGCCACATCCCCCGCGATACTGAGCAAAAGGGTCCAATTAGCGGATGAGGAGTCAGCCCCGGCTGGGGAGCCGGAAGTGATCGGAGCAGGCCTTCCTCTCATTCAAAGGCTCCGATTACTCAAGAAGAAGGAGGAGAAGCAAGCCCGAGCTCCTGTGGATGTTCCCGCACCTCCGGTTGCTCCACCGGTTCTTGGCCCGCCTGTTGTTCCTGTTACGCCTGGAGGGTGGACATCTTTGGGGGGTGTAGTACCCCTGGAACCTCCCGCTCAGGTGACGAGACCTCCGACGGATGGAACAATTTTACTTACAAAGGTTTCGATCGAGACAGCACCAAAGATTGATAAAGAGAGTGGGAAAGTCTCAACAAATGATTGCTCGGTTCCAGGAGGAGCAGCAGTAGTGGCCGTCATCCAAAGAGACAAGATTGATGGAGGGGACTCATCAAGGCCACCGAGTGAGTCTTCACCACCACCCCCGGCACCACGTCCTACCACCACCACCACTACATCTACCCAATCTTTCACCCTTACCTCAACCTCTTCAAGTGAGACTGCTCCAACGGGATCAATGGCGGCGGCAACAAGCATGGCAGGGCCTTCCGGTGGACTCACATTTCCAGTAGCAGCAGCAACAGCCACGGCTGACATCCTCCCATCTGGCATGGGAGGAGACTCCAGTAGTAGTGACAGCAATTCCTTGGTGTACAGGCCCAGTGAAAGGCCTTCCGTTCTCCATTTCAAGCAGAAGAATCAAAAGACTTACGGCTCTGTGGATGATTTATCACCCGAATTCTCTCGGCTTCCCTTCATCAAAAAGCTGAAGATTTTAAATGAGCGACAGAAAATTGCAGAGTTGCTCCTCAGTAAAACTTCCAATACGGTTCTCACACGAAGCACAAGTGAGGGCTCGAGTGAAACGCCCGTCCCGGGAAATACGGAGTCTACCATGCATTCCGTTCTCATGGGTCGGAGAACACAGTCCAGTTCGGAACAGTACACTACAGATGTGACTATTCCCACTCTTCCGCCCGACCATCCTCTCTTCTTTCTTCCACCACTCACGCCCTCCAATGAAAATGAACCTGATGACTCAAGTGCCACACAATGCCTTAAACAGAAGCAGCATAGCTCCACTTGTAAAACTATTACCACTAAACCTTTTCCTACGAGTATGACAAATACTGATTCTTCTACATCTTCCACATCCGCCGCTGCTGCTGCTGCTGCTACCGCCACAACAACCATCATTGCCACTACCACCACCACCACCAGTCTCACCGTCACAGCCACAACAGCTGAAAAAGTCAATGAGACCATGCCTTCCCCCTCCATCAGCCCGCCACTATCTCCTGAGGGTAATGAAACACCCGAAAGGCGAAATTTAAAAAGTATCTTAAAGAAACTTGCGGAAGAGTCCGCGTCCTTAGAGAGCTCTGAGGATGAGTTGGTCAAGGGAGGAAGTGGCGGGAGTGGTTCCTCAGGCTCCAAAGGCTCTTCCATTGACTACCAACTTCTCAAGGCTCCTACTCTTGAAGGCTATGCCGCTCGGCATAGGAAGTTTGCCAAAAATGTTACTTTTCAACGTCAAGCTGTGGCTGTCATTTCACCCGACACTCCTGAGGCTCTCGCATCCTCGCATCAGCAGCCAACCGAGGAAAATATGTCAGATTCCGCCCTTACTCCCTTTTCACTTCCAATCGACCAAGATATTTCCGAGGTATGTATTTAAACCCTTCCAGAATTATTCCATACATAAGCCTTATTATTCCGTATCCACAGATAGAAATAATACATTATTATTACGTATGTAATAAATGCAATCTTGGAGTTTTTATTCATTCCATTGTTATTCATTGCATTCTTCATTGATTTCGTTAGATATAGGCTTTGGATAAGAAAGAGAAAAAAACCTTTGCTTCAGCCCCAGGCCTCTTTCTATATTTTTGGTCTTGTCATTCATTATTGTATTTTTTTCTCTTATTCATATAGAACCAATGCACCGTAGATGACGGATGAATTTATATATTTATTATGCACTACTGTAACTTACTCATATAGGAGGAAGGACCTTGATAGATTCGGAAATAAAAGTATGTGCGTATTTTTTTAGAACCTCAAGACGACCTTGGCTGCAATAACATTACTCAAGGAGAAGGAGATTTTGGAACATGCCAACCTCGCCACCGTAAACCTAGGCCTGGGGGTTTCTCAAGAAGAATGTATCGGCACGGTATTTTTAGGGGTGAAGAATATCATTCAGTCTCGAATTGAAGAGATCCAGACAAGATTTCAGGATCGGTTCAGTTCCTTAGAAACCGAGGTACGTCAGAGGGATGATGTGATTGCCCAATTACAGGAAAGGATCTTGGAGCTGGAACTCCGAAGTAATCTCAGAGGTCCTGAGGAGTTACCCTTGTTGACAAATTCCGTGACCAAAAGAACTAACAGCCTGACCAAGTCAGACTTGAGTAGTGGTTGTAGTGGGGGAGTGCGGGTGGAGCGTGAGCATAGTAACACTCGTAGTCGATATGATAGTGATATTTACATGGCTGGTTCTATGCCTCTAGTCCAGTCATACCTGTTCAGTCGGGGTGATTCAATAGATACTGTGATTAGTAATCAGGATTTTGATGATGAAGTGTTTGTACCTCCGGATGAGACGGATCCTTTACCTCTAAGCCCAAGACAAATGTCACAAATACTTCAGGGAGAGGAGGATCCCAGCAGTCACTCAAGTTCCATGGCGCAGACGCAAGAAGAAGAAAGCCCTGGTAAGGGAACCCAATGGGCAGCACAAATGTCTCAGGAGGAAACCATTGAAATGCGGGAGTTTCCTTCCCAGGGGCCCACAATGTGGGAATTAGAATTTCATCGTGACTCCGCCCCACCCTCCCCACCCCAACCCTTAATCCGTAACATTGTGACAGACTCCGTGGCTGTGGACATTGGTAACACCTCCACCGATGACAATTCCTCCTCGTCATCCTCAGAGGATGAGCCGACAAGGAAATTAGTCAGGTCTCAGACTGTGATTCAAGTCCCGGGTAAAGCCCCTGGACCAATGGGGGCAAATTCCTCGGAGGAGGAAGATGATGACGATGAGAATGACAACAGCTCCACATCTTCGGAAGATGCTGAAAAATTTACAAATCAGAATTGGGAGGTCCAGATGTTAGCCAAAGAAATGGATAGAATTGAGGAGGAAAAAAGGGATGATACGGATATTCGGAGGGTTGAGCTTCAACAACTTGAGGATGAGATCCGAGAGATGAGAGATGCAGTGACTGAAGGTACGCTCTCCCCAACTGAGCTAGACATGTTAGAGGCTGTTCTGGAAACGAAGACCCGGAGGATTAAAGGTTTATCTAAAGCATACAGTATGGAAGCATCCAGCTCCTCCTCCAGTGGCCATCGTCTTATCTCAGCAAAATCCAAAGTAGGTCGAAGTATTGATGACTTCCGCCAAAGAATATCCCACCATTCTTCATCTTTAGTATCCAGTCAAAATCCAAAGGAATCCAAATCCTCGAAACCTTTGAGTCCTGGAGAGCGGCGGGATTTACAAAAATTAATATTTTATCGTAAAAGGGGCGGGGTCAAGAGACAAGCGAGTCTTTGTGAAGGTGCTAAACGTCGGGATAGTGGGGGTTCCTCCTCCGGCGCTCCTCCAAGTTCCTTAAGTTTTACTAAACCTGAGCAATTCAATAGAACTAAAAGACGTGAGAGTGCTGACTCCCTCATGAAGCTCCCCACCACCGAATCCAAATCTTTCTTTTCCCGCCTTAGTTTTGTTCGTCAACTGAGCCGATCCCTTCATAGTTCAAAGTCGGCGGAGGAGCCTCAGCAGATGGCGCTAGGATCATCGGGGCCCATGCCCATTCAATCTCCTATACATCACTCCTCCGTCACCTCCTTCTCCTCCCCCCCAAGGCCTCGAGACACGAATACCTCAGCCCCTACAACCACCGTCACGAATGAGAGAGAAAAATCCAATTCTTCCCTCCCCCATAAGAGCTCATCTGTAGGAATCCTACCCCTCATATCTTCAACAATATCTTCTGCTCTGTCTTCCTCCGTGAAAAGTGATCCAGGCACTTCGTCACAGGGAAGCTCCTCATCACCTCCACAAATATTCACGATTCCGTCGGCATCCATCCCCAGCCCTCCATCCGATCATCAAAAATACATTGGTGAGAGTCAGCCTCTATTGAAAAAGTAGCCCGAAATTATCCTTAGCCCTTTTCTTCAATTATTTTATTTTTATTATTATTATTATTATTATTATTATCAGCCCTTCTCCTACCCCAATTTCTAGTTCCATATCTAATTAAAAAATACACACCCTTTTTCTCATAAAATTTTCAATTTATACAATTTTCCTTTTAAACCGAAACATTTCAGGATTTTTGAGGCCAATTTGTTACATGTAAGCAATTCATACCATTTGACACGTGCTAAAATGTAATTACTAATATTACCGGTATAAATTTATGTACCGTGTGTATATTTATGTGTATAATTATTATTTTCTACCTCTATTACGGTATTATCACAATAAAACACAATTATTATTATAAATATTTGTCTATCACTACCTCTTTTATAGCTGGTTCTGTCTTCTCACACACCTTTTCTGTATAGTAAAAAGTACATATTAAGTATTTACTAATGTACATAAAAAAATATATATCTCCGACGATATGTACAGGAAGTTCTGGGAATTAAACTTCAAGGTCTAATTTATACGACAAAAAACTATTATTATTATATTATTCGTGGAAGTTGTACATATAAAATATATACGTAAACATTTATGTACATGTAATCTACTATTATATGTTATGATATGCTTGCCTGGAAAAAGTACATGAAGACGCTTTATATTATTACAATTTTAGGAAAAAACAATTCATGAGTTCTGTATATAACAATAATAATAATTATTATTATTATTATGGAAACCAGCATGGACAACCTATATGACGTGATACGTAGGGAAAAATTATGACGATGTGATGGACCATCACTGATGGTTAAAAGAAAAGCTATACACGAGCATACATATTATCATTATATAGTGAGAGTTATATGTGAAGAAATAAAAAGGACATATGTAAACAACGGGATGGTATAAAAGTTTCATGTAATTATTGTTTCTCACCTTAGATAACGGTGTGAATATAACGGAATTTTTCAAACTTACTTGCTTCTGTATTATAATTATTATTATGATAAAATGAACTATTGATTTCCTATAATGTAATATAATCATTTTTAATTAGGAAAAATATATATAATATATATGGGATTTTTTTTTTTTTTTTGGCAAAAGTTTAAATGTTAGAAATAATTTCATTGAATCTTTCATTATTATTGCTATACTGCACATATGTATACTTATACTGGGTCTTGGGTGCTCTTTACAAGATATAAGATGATTATTTACCAAGAAATGGAAGAACCAGGAGTTATATAAAAGATTTTATGAGCCATAAAAATATTCATTTCTATAGTGATATATGTATATGTAATAATAATGAAGATGATGGGGAAAATTCTTGTATTGTAAATATATAAAAGTACTATTGTATTACATATATAGGTATATAAATTAAAACCAATGCATTTCCATACACTGTAAATATTACACATATGTACTTTTAGCTATATGACGTATATGTAAACATATATAGGTCCATAGGATAACAAATAGGATTATACGAACCATATATATACGTCTTAGGTGTAAGAGGAGGTGGATTCTTCATATATTGTCATGTATTGAAGGAATAATATTAAATAATAATATTAATTAATATTGTAATAAAATAATATTACAATATAATTATTCAATATGGATATTATCGTATCTATATTGTAACTAATAAGCAAGTACTAAAAAAAAACTTATAGCATCCTGTCCAATTTATGTTGTGGAGTTGTATGACGATTATTATTGTGTATTATTAACTATTATGATTACTAAAGTATGAATACAGTCTCTTGGACTATCTAATAAATTATAATATTCGTATGTTTAAGTACTTTCAGTACTTGAGGAGAAAACAAACTACTAGGAATTTTTCGATACTAAAATGTAAAACATATGAGATACAATATGTATGTAGCCAATATGTTTAAGGATACATATGCAATACGAACGCCGTTCGATCAATTTCAAAATATTCTCCGAGTTTCCTACTTGCACTACTCGACTACTACTAGTACTACTACTACTACTTCTACTACTACAATATACTACTCTAATTTGACAAAAACTTGTGTGAAAATTCTACGAAAGAGTAATAAAGACAAAAAATATTACAATTTAATTTTTATAGCCATGCAGTCCAATCAATTAAAGGTACATATTTATTCATTCCCAAGCATTTGTATGCATCATGAGGGATACAATATATGTAAGTAAGTACTACACGAAGCCAGGGCCATTTATCTGCTACAAATCAAAATTACGTATATGTACTTACTATTGTACAGTAGATTCCATATAGTGGTTTCCCCTAAGATGGCATTTCCTCTACAGTGGCAGACTAAAATCCTCCCCAGAGATTCCCCTTATTGGTTAAGGTATACGCTACAGTGGCAGGGTTTTTTGAAAAATCTCCGTATAGTGGGAGAATTTTGAAGAATTTTGTCCTTTTTAAGGTCATTTTCCCTCGTTTGGAAAAAAATAGCATTTTTTTAGTCAAGAAACGAAAAGATAGTACGTTGTATGAATTCAAAATTAAGTTTTAACAAAAAATCAGTGGCATTTTTCTTCTAATTTTGAGGTAATGCCTTCAGAATTAGCATGACCTTAAATCTTAATGGGGAAAATGTATGGAAGGCTATAGTGGCAGAATTTCTGGGATCCCTTGGATGCCACTATATAGGAATTATACTGTAATATTTAATCAGTGTCAAGTCCATACTTCATTAGTACAGTACAATGCCTAGTGAACTGTAGAGAGTACATACTTGAATCAGATGACAATGATCGAGCTTGGATGGTTGTTGCGTGTGCCTTGAAAATATTATTATTGTTTATATTTCTGGATATATGTGGATATCACAAGGCATCCTGACGTCTGCATGCACGTGAGGAAAGTCATCATGTTCTATAATTTTGTAATTGCATGACAAATGATTATGATTATTTTGATACGTAATATATTGCTATCTATATTGTTATCTTTTATATGTACGTTTTACATGGAAATTTTGTTTTAATGAAGAACCATACATATATACTACAGTAGCGTTTGTTTGGAAGGAGTTAAGGGCTAAAAAGTATTTACAAAAAATCTCCTTCATTAATAATTGTATCTGTCAATGTCAGTATTACTTACTTACACTTGATCCAGCATTATTATTTGCCCCCGCACTTGAAGCTTGCTTTAAGTTCCATAAGGACTGGTATAAAAGCAATAATTTAATGGAACCGGAATTTGCATCCCATTCCATTCTGCAGGTATTCATTTGCATTCGTATTGTATACCAGGGGGATATTGTACAACTATACGGCAACTGTGAAAACGTCATTTGAAGGTATCCATGGTTCCCCAAAGCGAATAGGAGATATATGAGAAAAGATTGTGGATTTTTTAAGGATAAATTGAATTCCTATGCATCGGATGGGATAGACATTAATAATATTATTTATTGCCTCTAATTTAAATCTTATAGGGCTTTAATGAGAGTTTAATTATTAGAGATTGAATACATTACTGGATCCTCCATCAACACTTCTAATTTTGGTGGTCAACTTTCTCGAACAAATTATAGATAGACCATATAGAATCTTTTATTGAAACCTTTTTAGCGAAACTTTGTGGGATTTCGGATAAAAGTAAGACTCGTTGGGAATTTGAAAATTGTAGGCGTACATTATTTTGAAGGGGGAAACCAAATAACGGCTGTATCTTACTAAAATTTGTAAAGTTGATAGATCAGACCAATGTAAGTATATTTGTTCACAGAGTTTAGTGAGCTTAAGCTTTTGTCTTTTCACAGACTTCTACAATAATTTTGGTACACCCCACCCATTTGAAAATGTTCAACACCTCGATCTGCTGACGGGTGCAATGTCAGCATTAAAATAATACACGCTCCTGTACGAGTACAGTAAAAACTCTTTAAGTCGGTCTCTCAGGGGATCTTTATTTTGGCCGTCTTAACGTATGACCGTCTTACCGATAAACCGGTTAAGACCGTATTATGTATTACTGTAATGTAAAATACATAAAATACCAACGATAACCCTAGCAAAACGGCCTTCATGTATGCATTTAACGTAAAACTCAAACGTTTGAAAATCGTTTGTATTTTCTTACGCTCAGATACTCGACAAAGAACATTTTTTTGTGCAAGAGTGTGCACTTGAAAGTATGACCGTCTTATGCACCTGCAAATACAAAGGCATGGGTGCCATACGGACCGCAAAACCAGACTGTCGTATTGAAAAACCGTCTTAAAGGGTAACCGGTTTAAAGGGGGTCTACTTAATGTTAAGTATATGGAGTTTTGCCGGGACTTTCCAATTCGACCGTAGTAAAGTAAAACCGTGTTAAGTGTAGGCCGTCTTAGAGATTTTTTACTGTACATAGCTTTATTGTGTGTGGGACAACAACCTACTCTTATTTAGCAGTTATATTATGGGAGTAAGGAGTAAGTACCTGCTTCAACAGTATGATTCTTTAGTTTAGCCACTAATTAAAATCATATACATACGAATTTGCTTATATGTGTGCGTGGAAAGTGCAAATACTTTCAACGGTTATGGGTATGTTTGCAAAAACTGGATGAGAACGCGTTAACTTTTCTACGCATGTGTAGGTAGATTTCCTATATACAGAAGGGTGGGGTAGGTTCATAGATAAAAACTGATTTTATTAATTTTTAGCTTTAAGAACACGTTGATGAATATATTTTGTGTTTTCAATGTGTTCGCCGTTCAATTTTGATACAGTCCTCAGTCTTCGTTTCCAAGAATTTATGACCGTAGCACAAGTTTCAGGGGTCACCGCATTCCAGAGCTCTTTTTTCCAAAGTCCTTTCATCGTCGTGACCCTGGTTTTGAAAATTGCAGGTAACCAAACCCGTAAAAATCCATGGGGCTAGCGTCAGGACTCTTGACAGGGATCTCTCCTTTGGAAATAATTTC
>JAQFXU010000899.1:0-38014 GCA_034693705.1 Spatulosminthurus flaviceps
TACAAAAATTCCAACGCCGTTGCTTATGCCACCCAGCACACGTTAATTTTGCAGAAAATGACTAATTTTAAAAAATATGATGTTTTGAGCTTACATATTCCCCGTGGACTTACTCACCACCTAAAATGACAAATTCATAATAGTAAACTGAGTCTATGTAGGCTACTTTTGGTGAAAAGCAGTGTCAATAAAGTCTTTCTCTCTCTTGTATAATCGTTAAACTAGTTTAGAAGATTATATTGCACTTATCATTTATACGTAATTCTAACGGAAGTAAATATTAATTACTTGTTCAGAGTCTTGAGCCGCAAACGCATTCAGATGTTTCATCAATTGGACTCGCAGTTGGGTTTCGTCAGTTTGAGAATCATTTAACGGATAGGGCACTGACAAAGTATATATTTTGATCATAGTTTTTTATGAATTCTTGGACTTGCTAAAATGAACCATGAAAAAATTGTAGGTTTGTTATTTTATCAAATTAACTTACAGTCGCGTGCAAACTCCTCGTCTTCATCTTGGACCAGAAAAACTGAATAATCATGCTGAAGTAATAGGTCCACCATGCATTTGAAGGCGGCAGTAATAACTTCGTTATCTTCCTCTTCCGAAATACCCTGTACAACAATAGCACAATACGTTTAAAAATACTTGAGAGAACTATTTTCTCCTTCGAAAGCAGGAAGCACTTTAAACAGTCACAATTTACTTGAGCATTTAGCATTTAGGAAGACACAATTTATTATTTGTTGCTCCCCATCAACCATTAGCGATAATGATCACTCCAATGTTCTTCATTAATTTAAATAGAATAAACTTGCCTGAATTAGCACCGCCAATGCCTTCTTAGCTTCAGACTTGTCGATGAGTCCTACCATGCATATCAAATACATCGCATACATTCTGATCCGATAATCTTCTTCCTAAAGTATGACAAGTTACACAAATTATATATTGTAGCCCAGAAAAGTTTCGTACAAACACACCTACAACCTACGAACACAAAGGGAACATAAGTTATTTAAAACAACTAGCCAAGGCCGACATTACCTCAAGGCAATCAGTAATATTTTCATCGTACATCATCTTCACATAAGGGTTAACACTGTCTTGCCATACCAGAAATCTGGTTAGCATGACTATTCCTCTTAAGCTGTCACTTAATTTTGCAGGGATCCGGTTTGCTTCAAATTCGTTTTCATTAAAATCGATCGAATCTTCACTCAAGTTTAGGAAAAGGCTATGGTTGTTTCTTGAATGTCGATTCATAGACCTCTCGATGTAACGCAATTGTTCAGACGGTGTAGCTATTCGAATGGGTGTCAAATATTCGTTATTATTACGCACCAACTCAGGAGTCCTTGGCGCATTGCTATCCAGTTCGGGGAACTCGAGATTCTGTATCTGATCAAAAACTTTCCGTTCTTGATTTTTCAATTGGTTGATTTCATTCTGACACCTTTCAGCTTCCATGAAGTTATTTGATTTAACAGCTAACTCTAATTTGTCCCGCACGCGATGGCGTTGAGCTATGAGCTCACCAAGCTTCAGAAATTCAAAATACATTTTCAGTGAAGAACAACGTTAGGTATACCATTTCAAAAAGTTACGACAGCGACCTCATTACCTCATTTTTATGTGTCAAAATTTCCTGATGCTGATTTCTAGGAACAGACCAAGCATTATTTTCAGTTCTTTCGGTGCCGACTCGCGCAGGCGTAGAAGTAAAAATTGAAAGCCGACGTTGGCCTTGAGGCAGGGGTGGAGAGTAATGATTGCTATAGGTACAGTTTCGTGACAGCAATGTGTCCATTTTAGGGGATGGTGGAGCTGGAGCGGGCAGGTCTGTGCAAGGGAGGATACATTCCAATCCAGATAATTGCTGACCATTATTTAATTCAGATACGTTCGTTGTACCTTTAGAATTCTCACAACCGGAAGGATCATTCACATGAGATCCGTCGCTACAAGTAGTTAGCATTTCTTTTTTCGGATTTTCGTCACTTTTGGAAGTACTTTCAGAGGATACAACACTGGCTGCAAATGCTTTACTTAAAGTTGGATCACCTCTAACGATAGGAGAATTTTCCTGAATTGTGCCGCCAAATTTAGTCTGATTGAGTGAAAGTACCGTTCGGGATTCAACTTCAAAAATTTCTTGCAGTATTTCAATCATGAAGTTACTGAACTGACTTTTCTCAACAACAGCATGGGCTAAGTCAACGGCTGTGAAAATAACTACTGCTTCGTCAAGAATGGGATCCCGAAGGATTTTTCTCAGGATAATTTCCATATCTCTCCGACTAGCTTCTTCATAATGACACAATTCTGCAATTCGAAGTAACTGTTCCAAGCAAAGAATATGTTCAAATTCTTCATCCCTGTCTTCCTCTGATGCTTTTCTATTTTCCTCGTGGATTACCAGTATAATGCTGAACAAAAAATAATGAATTAACCTCAATGCTTTTAATTTGAATTTATTTATAACAGTGAATTCGTATATATCATTGCTAACCCTTCCAAGCAACCTATCACTTTTGCAGGATCTGGAATTATTTTATTTGCGCAGTAAGGCTTCGACTTGAAGAGGTTGCAGATGTACCGCCAGTACAATACTTTCTCTACCACCATGCTTTCTAAAGGAATCAGCTTGTCCTCATTGAGAAAACTTAAATCTAGCTTTTGAAAAGTTTCATCCGAATCATCTCTGCAATAATAAATTAGTTACAAACTGATGAAGTTACAAATGGCGTATGGCGTTCATAATTATAAATTATTTGAGTGTATATATTTTGACTACAGAACTTACGGCAGTAAAGCTCGGAAAAGTAAATAAGCTGTTTGAGAATTTCTAGCAATGTCGATATGTGTGAAAAACTTGATTACGTCATTACTATAAGTTTCATCCGCTATCCAGGCAGGTATTAATTCATCAACGATGATATTTTTGATAGACGCTGTTAAAAGTATCCAAGTGCAACAACTAATCTCTCAGAATACCCAGCTAATATGACGACGAGTTAATCAACCTCCAGATCACTGTTTGTAAATATTAATAAGAATAATGGGCTTACCTGAATACTGCAACAAACCCCATTGAATAAGTTTTAGACGTTGCTGTGATTTTATATTACCAAAAGGTATTTTTGTTAAGGCTCTAAAAGCTTCCAACCGAATTGCTTCACTTTTATCGTAAGCTCTTTTTACAACCGTTGACGGCCTCACAGGGAAACGTCCACCAGTCAAAACAATGAAGGCAGATTTTCTTACGAGAAAAGATGGGTCAAATTCTGAGTGGAATTTCAGCCCTTTCAAGTAATAAATCAAAACTTGAGTTAGAGTTCTGGAGAGGAGAACTCGGTTTCCGTAAATTAATGCCTAAACTCATTTATAGCTGAATGGTATAAAACCGGGAAAACTTACTCCCTAAAATTTCCATCTCTGAACCATCAACTAAAAAATGTAGACATTTGAAGGCCATGGCTCGAATCGTGGGATTAACATCCTAAAAGTTGCATAGAAGAAGGTGAAACTTCTTTTTCAGATCATCCAATCATGTTTCATATCCGCTTTACATCCAGCATACAACAACTGGACATGATTCACGCCAACATACCTTGCTTCGTTGAAGAAGACAAACTTTCAAGCTTGAGTTGATCCTATCCTTGGCAAAGAATGGATCTTCGTGCTTTTCTTTAAGAATTTCATGCACTAACTGAATCAGCCGAAGTCTCACCAACGACCGAGAATCCTCGTGGTACTAAATCTCAAAATTAACAAGCCTCCGTCATGATGCGACGATCCAACACAAAACAAAGTCAGCATTACCATGAAGAAGGAACTTACGTCTTTATATGCTCGAATGCAAAATGTAAAAAATGGAGGAAAGTCTTCCCGGGGTCGAAGGTGATCTTCTTCTACACCTGTCTCCAACACAAATTTAGTGTAGCACTTTATCATGCGTTCCTGAGCACTACAGGCCGCCTCCTTAAAAGGCACAATCATAGCTTGCCACAGTAGGCTGAAAAAGTATTTTCGATACTCCTTAATTTCCTGTAACACAAGAATATTTGTTTTAAGACTCGTGAAAGCATTTAAAAAATTAATAATGATCCCCCCTCCACAAGCAGGAATTTAATGCCGTTTGTTATTCGCATAATTTATATCTGACAACCAAAGAATAAGCTCACAGCAGGATCAGTCTGGTGGTAGTAAATCCCTTTTAACTCCTTGACTATTTTCCCATGATTACTTCCAGCATGCTGCGATTTTTGTAAAATCTCCAAAATTTTTTTGAACAATCCAATCTTTAGTTTATCATTGCCCACACAGCTAGTCCCACCAGCTTTCTTCGGCCTTCCGGATTTCATTTCTTCATAAGCAACCGTTTCCAAACACGATGTCAAGTACAACCTGAATTGCACAAAAATATAAATTCGTCCTTAGTAAGCAAATGATATCAACTTTAAAAATTGAATAACATGCGTCAGAATTCATAATCAATCAAATTGCTTGTCAACTCAAATACCCACGTTCTAAATACCGTGGCCCCCAACTCAAGATACATCAATCCGAAATAAATTCGCAAAAAGCAAATTAAACAAAAATTATAATCGCTAATAATATTACTAACCATTACAGCACAACTGTCAATACCAACACCAACACTAAATTCATAAAATACAAATTAAGCCACATGAAATTGCTTCCTTTTTAAGTGTATCTACTATTAATATTTCTATTGAATTGATTGAAAAGGCAGTTTTTTGTTTATAAATACACTTCACACTTGTTCATCACTTTTCCAGTCAATCAAACACTCCACACAAATAGTGCTCATTTACTGTATGGTTACACAGAAAGCGAACTAATTTGGTAAGTCTTACTCATGTTTTTATAATGAATTATGGCACTTGACTTATTGAGTATTAAATATGTAAAAAGGCATTTTGAACTATTTTGAAGCTTTCGACACTTCACTCGACAAATTTTTGTAACGACCGAACCGAATATAGCGATTTTTGTGATTTTCGCGGCACAACAACGAAGGAATGTTGGCCCGTTATTTAGGCGGCCTTCCTCCAATGTGAAAATCCTACAAAACAAACTCATTGTCAGCTGCAATCCCCACTCGACCATTCATTTCCATCGTTTAATTATTAAACAACGTCGCACTTCCGCACACAAACATACATGAATTCCATTGACAGAAGCCTGGCCGTTTCGGGTGGATTGGTATGTATTTAGATGAATGAATAATAAATAATTATTAATGCTTAGATGTACCACAATATTTAATTTGTTCCAATGATGGGAGATGGGATATTGTTTACTTGTATCAATTTGTATTTATTTTCACATAAGAAAACATTCACGATATGCACAAGAACCTTAATAATTATTCCTTTAATAGTGAAATGTCATAATGACATTGCTAGGGTGCCCATATTGTACATAATGTCACATTGCACACTTACACATACCTATACGTAGCCTTATGTAGCGAGTATATTTGGACGTATTTCACATTATTTATTCGAGATATCCTGATTATTATTTGACAATTTTTCATTTTTATTGCACTTAACGGAAAAGATGCCGTTGTCGGCAGTGATGCTATCTGTGGGGCATGACGCCGCGCTGTCTTTGCCATGGCAGGGGCATGATGCCCAATGTATTTAGGCATCATGCCCCCGACGATGGCACAATCATTGGCGTCATGCCCCATCGTTGGCAACAATTGGGCGTCGTGCCCCTGCGATGGCAATGACAGCGGCCTCATGCCCCACAGATAGCATCACTGCCGACAACGGCATCTTTTCCGATATTGGCGTCATGCCCCAAGTTACCTTATTTGTCGCATGCATATCGGAAGTTGCCTGTCTCGAAGTCTCGATTCTGATCCTTAATTTCTATTCATATTGATATCATCCAGATTTAGTCCTTTGTGGTGCCTTCGCTCAGGTAGGCAGTGGCTGGGTTGGGATGGAAAATAAAATAATTCAGAATGTTTAAGAGACAACTTGCCTCAAAATACCACGGCACGGGTGCATAACTTGCAGCAAGTATAAACTCGTTTATTTACGTGTTTTAAACGTGATTAATTTTTAATAATAATATTACTTTGTTTCGGTGGCGTAGCAACTGAGAGGTTCAGGTGGGTAGTTTATCCCTACTAAAATCCCAGAGGGGTACAGTCAGGTAATCTGTACCCACCCACCCCGTCAGCAAATTGACAAAATAGTAAAACATGCGTTTTTATTCCATTTTTGAACAAATTTTGGCAAAACATGAAATTAAGTATTAATATTTCACTATCTCAAAATTCGTTTATGCCAACTTTCTTGTTGTCGAAAAGCAGACATTTTTACGCTAAAATTGGAAGTAAAATAGTCATATTCCTTTACAAATATAATTACATCTTGCGTTGACAATTCAATTGGTGATTTCTGGTTTTGTACCCCACCTCCACCCCCTTGGTGACACCGTTCATGAGCATGATTTGTTTTATTCCTCAGTAAGAAAATTATATACCATAAGGTTACCCCTATTGTTACGATATTAGTAATGCTATCATTGATGCAAAAATAATGCTTGTAAAATATAATACGCAAGTAGCAGTATTGACCACCAATACTATAAAGTATTAATGAGAAGAGTCGGCGTCTTCGTCGTGGTCGTTGGCTTAGGTTTCTAAGTTTGCCGCAATGGTGCAGGCGTAAATTATGGTGAAAACAAAAAAGTGGATTCCAGCCATGTTTTGGCTTGATTTTTTCTAGTTTTAATTTAATCTAGACCCCCACCAGCCGCAGACCTGGATGAAAGTCAGGCGGCATAGATCAAAAACTTCTGGACGGCCTGCGGCCGCGCTTTTTAGCGGCGGTTTCAGCTGCTGCCCTTGCGCACAACTGCGAGCAGACGGCAGAACGATTGAAACTAGACTCGGTCAATTTAAATACTTATAATTAGTTAATAATTACTTTTTGTTTGTACCTTAAAACCTTGGTGCTTCCGATTGTGGATTGATCTCTTCCTATTTGAGGGGTAGTTCCCTATTCTGAACTTGTAATTCTGCAGCATAATATTAACTCATACATTCAAAATTATAGTAAATTCCATGTTAAGTCTGAATATGACCTTGTTGAACATTTTAATGTATTGTCAGTTGTTGAAAGAGTATGGTATTTTTCCATTATGTTTACTTGGTTTTGGGTTTATATGCCAAATACTTACAGGGGTCACAAGTCACAGGAATAGATATGTTATAGCCGTTAACATGCAAAATGCTAAAATGGTTGCCACGTGTGTGAAAGACTAGCTATATTGAATTTGATTTAGTGAAGAATAAAATTCTTACTTTGTTTTGTTGTTGTCCGTAAAAATAATATTTCACGAAGCTATAATGTAGGAAAAAATAATTAAAATTATTTTCGCTCTTTTAAGAACATTAGATCAGGCGCAGGCATCTGAATCTGACCAAGTGAAAGACCGTCAGACTATCTTTCAGTTTCTGCTTCGCGTATAGATCCAGTGGCTGGGTGTCATTGCATTATTTGCGTTGTCATTACAAATTTTACAATGCAATGCAGTCAGAATGTAGAATGAGAAGTACTTTACTTACTAACTTACTTGAATAAATTTTTTTTAGAGAAGCGACAGTAGAGGGCAAGATCAAGACCGATTTGCTTTGTAACCTTCTGCTGTATGGTTGAATGGTCCAGTTCTAGAGTTTCAATTTACTAAGGAGGAATATGATGAGTTCTGAAAATATAACTAACTTTGTGAAGAAATGCCGCCCGACAATTTGCAGCATATTTTACCAGGAAAAGGAATTTAGGAACATCCAAAGTTTCTACGCTCTGAAGAAATTGGAATGGCAAGCAAATAGAGAGCATGAAGCAGCAATTAAAATCCAGTCATTTTTCCGAAAATGGCTGATGATGAAAAATATGGAGCTGTTAAATAAAGCAGCAATAAAAATCCAGTCTCTAATCCGGGGATTCCTAGCTAGGAGAAGAGTTCAACGTATAAGGGAAGAACTTGAGAGGAAAAGACTGGAGGATCTTCGGAACCAAGCCGCCACAAAAATACAGGCATGGTGGAGAGGTTATCAATCCAGGAAAAATAATTTTGACTTTTATAAATACAAGAAACTTCAACAGAAGAATGATGAGTACAGAAGTTCCATTGATTCTTTAAATGATTTGGAATCACTCGCAACCATGTCGGGCTCCAAGGATGAAATGGAAGATATCTTAAATAGACTTTTAAATAGTGGCA
This sequence comes from Spatulosminthurus flaviceps, assembly GCA_034693705.1. Taxonomy (NCBI): domain Eukaryota; kingdom Metazoa; phylum Arthropoda; class Collembola; order Symphypleona; family Sminthuridae; genus Spatulosminthurus; species Spatulosminthurus flaviceps. The sequence continues at coordinate 8,281 of JAQFXU010000899.1, forward strand.
ACCTTGAGGACATTCTCAAATTAAGTCCATCTCGTGTCTGTGCTTTGCAAAGTTACATCGATGCCGCGAATAAAAAATGTCTCCTCAAGGGATTTAAACCTGCAAAGAAAAACGTTGAGTTAGCTCAGCAGCTGGAAGAACGATGCATGAAATTAACTCAGAAGGATTCTTTGGACGATATTTTCCCAGATATACCGGATATTCCAGGAATCATACGTCCTGACGCAGACAAGGTTTTGTTTTACTTTTATCGTCGTTTATTTTATTCAGTCTAATCGTAAGCTTTATTGTCTTGAATGACTTTAATTTCTAATTTCGTATTCTTTCCCAGGTGGACCGACTGAGAGAAGCCATTAGGAAATTACGACAAAACATTGAAATGAATGATCAACATTTTCTAACCAGACATCATTATTTACTACGGACGTATCAACAACCAGGAGTTTTAAGTGAAGTCGGAACCCACATGTTAACCGATAAAGAGGAAAAGCTAAGATCACTAAAATTTTGGGAAGAACCTCCCCCTCAATCCCCTAGAAAGCTTGATACATGTGCTGCTCCTCCCAGAACTTATTTAATTCGACCATCTCAACAAAAAGAGGCTTTGTCCAAGGAGCAAACGAAGTATATGATTAGAGGGCAACCAGGCGCACAAGCGAAAATTCCAAGCGAGTCCTTAACCTCCAGGGAGAAGTTTAGAGCGTTCAAATTTTGGGAAACTCCTCCACCCCCGGCTGTCAAAAAGACTGGTGGTTGTAGGTTACCCTCTGTAAGGAAAAAACTTCAGAAGCTATTTAGGTCGGACAACAACAAAACTTCAGGATCAAAAGGTTCTACTCTCCCTGTTTACATGAGTGACTTTGTACTTAGTACTGTAGGTGATGGAGGGAAAAAAATAAAACAAAAATAAAGCTCTTATTTTACACATGCACGTCAATCTTGTCAATAAGTTTATAGATTTTTGTGATTGTTCGTTGTGAGGCCATACAAATATTTACATTTATCTTCGTGGGTTCTTACTTTCTGATTGGTAATGCTTTATAGATGCAGAATTTAATAATTTCTTATCCATCGGGACTTACTATCTAACAAACTTACAGCAGTGACCAAAACTCATCGTGTATCTTGTCTGACTTGTAAAAACCCTATTGTGTACGTTCCATAAAACCAAGCCACTATCCAGGGGGTAATCTTTTTGACCTAAAACCACGTGTCCGCAACTTGGCCGTAAGGTTATGCAATGTGATAAACGCCGTTGAGTTTTAAATTTAGGTGTGCATGAAAATTCAAATTTTTGAAAATTTATAAAATTCCTGATTTTTTTTTCTAAATCTTAAAAATCAGCAGGATGCGGTTTTTTGCACATAAGATAGCTGCCTGATATGATATGAAGGTTTGCATTGAGAAACTATACGAAATACAAATCGGTTGGGTCAATGTCAAAACTAGTAATTGCGCAGTAAATGCACATCTTGCCGATTTTCGGTATCAGAGAAACTTTTTTTTATTGTGGGGCGTTGTAGTTACGGGCCTCCCTATCTAAATGCACGTAAAACAACAAAGAAACTGAGCACAACGCAACGGTTTCTCAAAAGAAAAATTTCTCACCGTTTCCTTGGTCCTCCAAGTATGTAGTAACAAGAGGGTTTAAATATTTTTGCTTGCTTGTAAGACGAAATGCGAACGTTGTTATAACATCATCTCAACAAAAGTAAAATCTCAATTCGTATCCATCCGCGTACGCTTCGCTCATTCATAACATGCACCCGATTTGCCGGGTGAAGTCAGAATTTTTACTTTAATAGACAGTTAGCGCAACTTTTTACGTATCTCCCGTATAAAACTTATAGCACTTATAGAACGGATAGATGAAATTTTTACATGTAAAATTTTGATTTATACGTTCCATAAGTGCTATAAGTTTTCTACGGGAGATACGTAAGTGGTTGCGCTAACTGCCTATTATGTACTAACCTGTATAGCTATTTCATATTTCATTACAATGACCCGCTGATAACTTCTCCAAAAGACAATGAAGGACTCTCGCATTTAAGAACACATTGAGCCTCGTGATTCGTGATGATGAAATATTAAAAGGGAAAATTGAGTAGCTATTTATGTAGATACCAGCAAGCACTGCACTGGTACTATAATAGAAAGCCTGCATTGAACCTAGAAACCGCTCATAAGGCTAAAATATATGGAGGCCATAATAAAAAACGTGTAGCAATAAAATCTGTTTTTTTCACAAGTTCGGTTCATTCATCTTACGGGTGTAAACACATTGAAAGGCACTACGAACTACACGGAGCGGGTAGTTCAAATTTAACATTTAGGAAATTAAAAAAAAAAACTAAATCAGTTCAGTACGGATATGGTCTGCTGTATTTACTCTGCACTAGTGTTTTTAATTCTAAATCAGTTCTAAATGAATTAAGTGTCAAATTGTGAATTGTGGAATTGTATTGAATTTTATACTGCAGCAATTTGTGTGAAGCAAGAAGAAATCTTAAAATTACACATACTTATCCGTTATCCGCCCTGGAAAGTTTGAAGTACATACTAAATTGGGTCAATTTCTGAGAGACTATATTTTTTGTGTATATTCTATTTTAAAGCTTGAAAGTGAAATATCCGTCGTAGTGCATTGTTGGTAAGTTAGATTAAAATATTTGTGAAGAACATCGGGGCATTTATTGATACGGTTTTGAATTTAAATTCGTAGGAAAATTTCGTTTCATTATCAATGTATATTATAGTTGCGTAAAAAATGGTTACTAATTACATATCAACTGGAAGAAGGCTGAAGCCACGGCCATCGTCATGAGTTAGTATCTTACAATTAGAAGAGGTGGGATTCAAAACTGCGTTTCTCTCTAAACTCGTAAAATGTTACTCATGCAGTATGTAATTACTTCATTAAAGGATTGAACTGTTGTTTTGACAATTAATCTCGAACATCTCGAGTTGCGCTTCAGACCATCAGTATATTTAAAATGTTTAAATGAGCTGGACTTAGATGAGGTAAAGTGCAATTGGGCTGTCGAGGCTGGGGTTTTGAGCATTATTGAAGAGCTCTGACTGTGACTGGCGAAAGTATATCTGCTTTGGGAAATTCAGTACAATCACGTTGATTTTTCTTGCTCAAGGATCTAAATTTAAAGGTAGTTGGATTTTCAAAGTGAATTTGGAATGGACTTAAGAATCATCTGAATTTGTTATTGAACAAATTGATTTGGAGAATGTTCCTTTTGCTTGACGTGATTCTCTTGAATTATTTGAAAATCATGTTCACACATTATATTGTTTGCAGTTTGGAGAATTTGTGAATGAAAGAACCGAGATTATTTTACTAGATATGTCGAGGTTTTAGGTTGATTTGTCAAGTGGATTGGATTTGTATATTTCAAGTCAAAATGTCAAGTTGTTGGATCCCGGTTCCTGGAAGTTCCTTGATACACAATGCAATTTATAATTGGCAGGTGGTAATTTGTCGGTTTCAGTCACGATTATGTTTAGGTAGATTAAAATAGGTCGACGTAGGGGTATTTTATTTGGAAGGTGATCTTTACTTTTGTAGGTATTTATGTAGTTGGCAAGAAACAACAGTTGTTGTTAGACATGTTTACCAGACCGAATAATCAGTATGATAACTACCTAGATGGAACGGGTTTTATCACTTTATGTGTTCATTCAGAGAAGCTCGGCAAACTAATACGTCGGATGTAGGCAAAATTTGCATTTTTTGTGCAATTCATTGATTAAAATCGGTATGTGTTCTTTATATCCTTTAACATTAATCCAACTAACTCTTTTCTATTGTGACTGCAGGAGTTTCCTATCTATCCTAAGAATCAGTTTCAAATGACAGGGAATGGAATCAGCTAAAAGGTTTTTCGAAAATATATTCGGCAGTACCGGTTAGTAAGACCTACTAATACATAATTAATTGCATGTTATATTAGTACTGTAAGTGTTTACAGCAGTGATATTTGTAATTTCATTTTAAGGACGAACCCACTTGTTTGTATCAGTTGGGCGCTTGCTTGTTAAAGTATCTTTTAATGTCAAAAAAATCCTGAAAGTTAGAAGTGTAAATTTTGCGTGAAAGTTTTTCCTACCAAAATGGAAAGTCATCATTGATTGATTCTCACTTTATTTAGCTTATCGCCGACTAGGATTTTGTGTCAATCCCATTTCCCTGCAGGTTTGCAGCAAAAAAAAACTTGTAATGTCTCATAATCTCTGTTACTTGTACCCTAATGTGTACTACTTGAAGACGGTGGAAGGTAGTATCTGTAGAGGCAAATATTACAAAATTTTGATGATAGTGTCCTAATAATGCATATTACTGAAATTAAAATTCTGAAGAATTCTACCAACTATTGCAAAGATCACGTTTAAAAGCTAATTGGATGGCCAAAACGTTTTCACTAATTAGATTAGCGCGACATTGCTGTCTCTATTGTAAATAGCTTCTAAACAGAAGGTCTTTGGACTATTCAAAACGTGCCTAATATATTATGGTTGGTCATTTCTTCCAGAAATAATAAGTTTTACTTAGATTTCCAAATTAATAGCGCGGCATACTGATAATAATTGAATGAACCTGAGTAATTTCGACACACAAATTCGATGAGAAAAAGCATGGCATGGTTTGGATTTAGGATTAGGAAACCACGAAACCAGCTACTTATGGCACGCTCTAGAATTAGCTCTGTGGAAAACGGCACGTTGTACGATTAAGCCAATGAGTTTTAAAAGCAACGTCACTAAAAACTAAATTAGTTGTGTGCTGAATCACACTGTTTTGTACCTTGCAGATACCCCCAAGATGTCTGGAGCCTTGTCGAAATTGGGACCTGCTGGTCAAGATTTGCCAGCCAAGAAAGAGTTGCGGGAAGTTGTTTTTCATTTGATTAGAGCGGGTGCGATGGGTCTACTGACCTTTTATTTAGTACGTTGGGCACTTCGCCATGCTGATCCAACGTATCAGCAGAAACAGAAAGCTAAAACTAAAGCTAAGGAGCTTATGGATCGCCTTGGAGTAAAAAATGTTCAACTAAACGAGTACGAAGTAATGATTGCAAGTCATCTTGTGGACCCAAATCACTTGAAAGTGAGTTGGGATGATGTTGCTGGTCTTGACGATGTGATTGAGCAGTTGAAAAAGACCGTTATTTTTCCTGTCCTTGCTCAGCAAAAGGTTTCTCGCATGTCGAGGCTTATCCAGCCTCCTAAAGGTATGTCGATATGAATTTTTAATTACGTCTTATGATTAAATTATACAAGCGAGGGTTTTCGTTCCAAGAACGGACGGGTAGCAACGTGAAGGTATTAGCGACAGTCCGACAGTTATATTGTCTTGCACGCATTCAGTATCATTGTAAACACTAGTAAATGATTTAATAATGCTCACGTAGATAATGAATTAAGTAAACACCACATTGGTCCTTGTACACTCACCTAAGAATTGGAAAATGGTTAATTTAAGGTGTAGGTAGAATTCGACCAATCAAAAATCCTGTTAGCAACGTCATAAAGGCGTAGGTTCAATTTTACCATAACGTGTAATAATATCGAATTAGTATTGTAGACTAGTGTGGAATGGGATGGAACGTGAAAAATCCTCCAATGATGTTTTAAAAAGCGTACACACAGACGGACAACAATACATTTTCGTGATCTTATATTTATTGCTACAATTGATTTCGGAATATAAATCGCTTTTTATTGCAGGTGTTTTGCTGTACGGCCCTCCCGGATGTGGGAAAACTTTAATTGCTAAAGCTATGGCAAAAGAAGCAAAATGTTGGTTTATTAACTTGGATGTTTCTGTCCTCACGGATAAATGGTACGGAGAGTCACAAAAATTGACAGCAGCAGTGTTTTCTCTCGCGGAAAAGCTTCAGCCATGCATTATTTTCATTGATGAAATTGACTCATTGCTTCGACTTCGTGCAACACAAGATCATGAGGTTACGGCTATGATGAAAGCTCAGTTTATGTCACTTTGGGATGGTTTAATAACAGACCCGCGGAAAACGGTAATTGTAATGGGAGCTACCAACCGACCAAAAGACATGGATTCTGCAATTTTACGACGAATGGCCGCGAAGTTCCATATTCCTTTACCTGATCTGAATCAGCGAAAACATATTCTCGATATAACTTTGCGTAGTGAGGTTCTTGCCGCAGAGTTCGACATCGATGAATTGGCAAAGATTACCGATGGATTTTCTGGATCAGATTTAAAGGAAGTGGCTCGGTCTGCAGCTGTTTCGTGCTTGGCAGATTTACAACTATCATCCTCTGGAGATTGTGTTGCGATCCCGCAGGAAATTGCAGCTGCTTATGCTGATAGTACAAAGTAAGAATTAAGAGTATTATAGTTCCCAATTATGATAAATTAAAATAATTGTAGAAGTTGTTAATATGCTAGGAACAAGATGTAATTCCTTGCTTCGAATTCTTTTTAGCTCCAGCGGCTGGTTTCGTTGGTTCAGTGGATCTAGGGAAACTCCGGAGCCGGCAAGCAGCAGTTCCAACGTAGATCCAACTGTGAATCCTGGTCAGCGCAGCATGTCCCTTCGTCCTATAACAATGAGAGATTTTAAGATTGCTATTCAAAAGGCAAAAGAATCTAGACAGCATTGTGGCACTCAGATGCTAAACCGTCATAAGCTAGAGCTAGACTGATAGAGGTTAAGGTGGTAGTGGAAACTTTCTGTAATTGCAAATAAAGTGATCGTGTAGAGCCGAGTCCCGACAAAATCTCGGTCGTGAATGAAACCAGGAACCGCTCTTTGCAAAGCCAGACTTATATCACTGCCTGCAATTCATTCTCTTTCAGTCAGTAGTAAATACTTTTTAGTTTCGTTTATTCGTGACCACTAGAATGGTGCAACTTAAACACGTTGACCACATAATCAGTTCTTAAGCCGTATCTTTTGTTATTACAATATCAATGTACGTTTTGGTTTCTAGCAAGTAACGTGTAATATCAATCTAAATCAAGTTCAATTTTTTGCCACAGCTTGGTGCTAGAGACACTAATCGTTCTACGTATTTCACATGTTTCTTGCTAATTTGTTAGTTTTGTACTGTTTTGCATGTGATATTAGTTCATGGATTATTTTATTCCGGAAACGCACATCTCAAGGACGTAAGCGTGGAGGATATTTTTTCAGTGTAGGATCATTTCTTTAATTAAGGTTCTCCATGAATAAAGCACCCAACCATTTTGTGCATCCGAAGAGAGAAAGCATAAACAAAGAAAATATGATTTTGGTAAGGCTGGAATATGTGGTAGTTAATGTCCAATGAATGATGATTTTTGTGCCCAGCTGTTTTGTTCATCAAAACAATTCCTACTCAAACCATTTTCGTTTTATTGTAGCAGTATATCAGTCACTCTAGGAATTTAACGTAAAGTAGTGTTTTAACAGTAATTAGGACTAAATGGCCGTCAAAACCATTCTAAAGTAAATTCTTAAAAGCCGGACTTTGGAAGAAATGCACTTCTACTAAATAACAATAGCAAGCGCGAGTACTAAATATATATTGTTTATATTATTTGCTTTATTATTATGCATTATAACACATAAGTACTACTCCATTAATAGAAACAGCTCCGTGTAACCTCCGTTGTGTACTCTAATAAATTTTCGGTGCGAGACGCAAAAGAAATACAATTTAAGTATGTGTACTTATATGAAGTTACAAAGTAAAAATTTTAATTATTAGAGGTAGTAAATATATTGTTTTTGAGGAAATAAATTGATAAATAATTACATGAAAGCATAAATAAGAGTGTCATCTTTTAACTACGCATGCAAAAGGCTCCCAATTTGTCTCCCATTTCTTGTGTGTAACCGTATAGTATATCCTCTACATTCAATTATTCCAATTGCATTCTGAAATAATAAAGTACATGCAACATGCATATTGTAAACCTATGTATTTTTAAAAAGAATAGCTAAAATTTCTGAGACGCTATTTTTCTCTCTAGGACGATATCTCTGGAAAGGCCCATGAAAATAATCCTCCTGCATCACTTAATTCTTCATAAACTTTATCTAATTAATATTACCTAAATATCATTCCTTTTAAATGGGTTGGGATTTTGGGACCGTCTGACTTTTTCAATTTTCAAGTTGCAGTTGTTCCCATTGGTAAGTTAAATTACTAGTATTCCCATCATCCCATCCCAAAAATCGACAATTCACACTTACGTTCACACCATCTGTTTGCATCTAAAAGACACATCTACATACACGAAAGCAAAAAACGTTTTCAAACCAAAACATTCAATCATTTACACTGTCGCATGGAGTAACTGAATTGAAACTATTGAAAGCGCCAAAAGTGTTCCGCCAGTATGATGTGAAGTGAAGGGCTTATTTATTTTTGCCTTGAAGTTTAAAAAACTTGTACAACTGGATTAAAAAGTACTATAACCGCCAGCAGAACAGCTACGGAATACACGGAAAGCGTATCATTATATAGGATATGTACCATTGCTTTATACACACATGCGCCATATAATTACAAGATGTGCTATGTGCTCTACACATGATTATCCGGAGCATGTACTGGTCTGGTACTCTGTATTGTCGGTATTATTGTTTGTAATAAAGTGGCCTACCTGTGTGATCACACAGCAGTTTAATGGGAATTTGGAATTTCAGTTTAAAATCAGTGTCAGCTCAGTGGCCTCAGTCAGCTGTAAAAAAGTGCTTCTGTGAAATAAAATATATTTTGTAGGGGCACGTTAGCGTTAGTCTCAGTATGCATTAAAACAATGTGGTAGCAGTGCGATGTATACTGCATGAAAACATGTCTTTTATCTTTATTTCCAGGTCGGTTTGGAGTATTTTAGGAAACATGACCACTATCTCATAATATATATATTAGGCAGGTTTTCTACACTTGGACTCCAACCTTGTATAAAGATCAGATAAATAATAATTGCTGACTTGTGCAGTGTGTGAATAGAAACTGACAGTCAACGGAAGTGTGGTTTGAAGGCTTACTTTTCAAATGCGAATTGTTATTTTCTTTTAAATGCAATCTTTTAAGTCAATTGAGATAACTACATTAAGTTCAGGCGACCCGGTTGACGGGAACGTGATTTGTGGTAGAGAGAAGCCTGTGATAATCAGGGGTTACGATCTTGGAGATTGTCAGACGAAGTGGACCCCGGAATATTTATGTGCAAAAGGAGGTGGCAAACCTGTGAAAGTACATCGTAGTGAACAGAAGAAATTGGATTTCCGAAAGAAAAACTTTACCTATGAAACGGTTACATTCTCGGATTTGGTAAAATATTGTAGTGAAGAATTAGAGAGTAAGGACTATTGGTATCTACGGTCTTTGGGGGAAGATCCGAGGTAGATTTTGATTTTTATATGCTTGTGTGGTAGTTGAAGTTGTTTGTCCAATCAAGAGTTTTAATTGATTTTGTATTTTTGTAGGGGAAAAGACGTGTCGGATCTGGAGAAGCATTTCCCAGAGTTATTTGAGGATATTTGTATACCACAGTTATTTCCTGGGGAATCTTTCTTCTCGTCGGTATTCAGGATTACTTCGCCCGGCCTACAGTTGTGGACTCATTACGACACCTGTGATAATATTCTAATTCAAGTGAGGGGAAGGAAGCGAGTGGTATTTTATCCTCCTTGGGAAGCTCTGAATCTGTATTTGGACGGGGACAAGTCGGAAGTATTGGACATCGATGATCCGGATTTAGATGCTTACCCTAAGTTTGCTTTAGCTACTCGGTACGAAGCTATCCTTGAGGAGGGGGATATTGTCTTCATCCCTGCACTCTGGTTCCACAATATTACAGCCTTGGATTATAGCATTTCCGTCAATGTATTTTGGAAGAGTCTAACGCAGGATTTGTATGATAAAAAGGATACCTATGGAAATAAAGACTTGATACCTGCTCAGTTAGTAAGTATACTTGATGGCAAACTAATACCTTGTTTAATGTAATTGTTTTGTTATTCTGGTTAAAACAACATAATATAATCATATCTAGTTATTGACAGCGGGAGACGTTACAACCATGACTGATCATTGACGAAATGATTTAGTAGTCGTGTCGTCGTGTGTAGAAAACACTGACGAAAATTTATCGTTTTTATGTAGGAATTACACGGTGCTTATTTTATCGCCTCATTCTAGATCCGCGGCATTTATTGGTAGCTGTGGGTCCCACAATGTGGGGTGTAATAGTCATTTATTAGAATATGAGTGTGCTTGCATTATGTGACTCTGTGACTGGGAAGTTGCGTACAACTTTCTTGCATCACACCGTAAGAAGTTTTCATGAGAGGTCCATTAAGCAAATGGGATGACTTTTGATATTGTGTGTGCATATGCCGTAGAAAATTAAGTGCCGTATGTTTAATATTTGTATGTATTTAATTTATGTCAGTTGTTGAGTAAGTCGTTGTACTGCAAAAAAATTGCACCATAGTTTCCTTGTTGGGACTTGGGACTGAACTCAAAAAAACTATGAAGCTTTTTTGGATTCTTCCTTGGAGTCTCAAAAATGAAGGAAATGACCGATCATAGCACATATAAAGAATTAGGTTAGGGCGCTCATTGATATTTAAGGTCAATCACTATTGTGTACAAATTAATTCATATTCATACAAATCCGTAAGTCATGACTGTAAGACTTCATTTCCCCACTCACTTAATTACGAGATTTTAAAAATTCACACTTAGTGTCAATGGACGTTTTAGTATTGTGTGAGGGCCTCGTGCGTGCGGGTGTAAAAGCGGAAAGATACATTATGCATTCAAAATACTGAAATTACATATGTGTATTTGACGACAATTTCGTTTTCAGAAAATACCATAGTGTGCTTAAATATAGTTCGTTCCGGATGGGCTCCACGGATGCGTTCCCACACTTCCACATATCCACTTATCCACATCAGATTGTCACCTGTTTGAATGGTTTCATAATGAGGTCACGTACCGTGTCACACAAAACTTTGCATTATTGCACTGCGATACACTGTTGTGTGCGTTTTTAACACATTAATGGCATGTGTCGACCATATAATTGGGTTAAGATAATAAGCTGCTTTGATTTACAGCTCCATAATTAGAAATTCTTGTGCATTACTTTTTAATTTTTAAGGACTAGGGACCTTTTAAAATGTGTAATTTGAAGGCTTGTGTTATGCATTGATTACGTGATAATTATTGTAAACTGTTAACAGCGTAGGAAACCTTTTCCTTCAAACATTTATAAATAGTTGGTAAACTTCAGTAAAATTCATTTATTCACATTTGGTTCGCTTACTGGTAAGGACAAATAGTAACAACGAGAGAAAGTGCTGAAAGTCTGGTCAGATCTGTGAAACATTACAATGAAAGTCCTAGTGCTAAGCATTGGTCCCATTTTACTGGCCTACTTATTAAATGTGGTGAGGATTTAACCGAAACTTTTAATCTTTTAAATTTAATGACTTGGCTTGAACTGAGTTAAAGCTTAAATTTGTGATTCATATTTAATTTCTAGTCTTTCACATCGGGCCAGTTTCTATTACCTGCAAGAGTCCCGGATAACAGAACTTGCTCGGGTATTACTAGCAATTTATTCAAACGTCAGCTAAGGAGGATCTCAACATGTACCCGCCAGCTTAATCTTAAAGGCGGCCATCATGTAAGTTCTGTTCGTTCTCCATAAAGTAGTAACCTTTTCATTAGTTTATTCTTATGCAAATTAATAATTAATTTAATGGTTTTGAAATGTTCAACAGTGTGTTCTGAAGTGTGCGATGATTATGGAAGGAGTGGTTTGTGGATATTTTCATTTATATTTATTTATTAATAATGCAGCTGTTTAAATCCAGAGACGTTCGTCTAAATTAAATTAAATAACTTGTTTTGTTACAGCTTACGAAAGAAGGGAAAATTGACCAGAAGCTGTTGGATAAGTTTGTGGACAAATTTCCCGACTTCTTGCAACAGAGAGTTATTACATACATCGAGCGGTGTCGTGTCGTTTCAGGTTAGATCTTTAAACCAGCGTGATTTAAGTTGTTTAACCTATAATGATAAAAAATCATTTACTTGTATTGCCTTTTTCGCAGTAGGAAAAATTGACTACAAGGAAAAATCATGCAAGAGCTACGAACCTCTTTCCCGGTGTGTTACTGATGCCGTTTTCAATGTGAGATTTAATTTTCAGTCATATAATCATAATGATTTTGCGAAGTCTGTCCTTTAATATTATTTGCGGGTTTTTAGCTCTGCGCACCTTCGCCATTCTGATGTGACCTTCCATTCTAGAAAATTGAAGAATGAATATTGTTTATGGTTAACACCAAAGCGTCGCAAATGGCAGAGACCAGTGGATTCCAATGCTTATACTTAATTTTTTTTAATATATTTTGAATATGTATTATCATAAAGTTTTTAGCGCAGACTTCTGTAGCTTTTATTTACCGTTAAATATTTGTCTCCGAGCGTATTGTACGCTGGCTTGCCTATTGGTTATGAGTTCAAATCAAATAATTTTCAACTATTTCATAAGATAAAGAGGCATTTGCCGCATTTTATACCCATGTACAAATAAAATCATATTCGTTTATCACTTTCCAAAGCAAATGAAACTTCTTTTCTCGCGAAATATTTGGCACTCATGAAGCATAACGTACGTCGCCGTCAAGTCGTCAAATAATTATCTCAATTAAAATAGATGGAGCTTTGTAAGTGGAAGGGTGTTTGTCTTTGACTTTGTCGACTTTGTGTAACAAAATTTAGGCGTAACGAGTAAATGTGTACTTGGCTACTTTATATGGTGGGTTTAATGCCTTAATTTTGTGATTGCTTCCGTTTTTTGATGCTTCAAATTTTCATGAATGTACTTTGCTCCACAGGGATTAAGAACGTTGGATAAAGCTGCGGGCCAATTGAAACATTTACCGTCATATTATGAAGATTTCTATTTACGTCGTATGATAATAAATTTGGAGAAACGCCTGGCAAAATTATCAGTTCCACCAGAAAGCGCCATTCAGAATGGAGGCAGTTAATTGAGCTAAAATTACCAAATTCAAATTTTTACCATACGATACCGAAAATGTCAAGTCAATTTTCCGACAGAAGCAATAAAGTTCCTCAGAAGGGACCAGTTTATGAAGGTATGTACTAATTATTGACAATTATTTTTTGCATATAAAGATGTTTGCATTTTCTATAATATTTTGCAACTCTCAATCTCAATTGTTTTCAGCATATGCAATTTTCGTATTCCAGACTTGTTTTACAAATTTGTACGAGCAAACCATGCCGGAAGACTATCGGAAATTCTTGAGGCAGGGGAAACTAATGAAGACTATTTTTCTATTCTAATACCGTAAGCTTTACAAGATTGGCAACAATTCTAAAGCGCCAATTTGATTCAGTTTTGGTTTGTTTGAACGCTTGCACTTGTGTTTCAGATACATTGAATTATTCAGTGAAGACCCTATTTTAGGCCAAGACTTACTTCTCTTCCCTTCGATTGTTCTCAAACAATGTGATATTGCTGCTAGAAGAGCTTTACGTGACGTCTACGATGAATTCAAAAATGAAAATTCAAAGCTTAATTACAATTCAGCGAAAATTGTTCACGTACGTTTCTTCTCTCTGCCTGACAATTGTGTTAGTACGGAATATCCAACTACGAAAGACGTTGATATTTTCACGTGCTTGAGAGGGACTGTCGTTAGGTCCACCCCAGCTAAGCTCCTTGAGTATTCCAAACAGTATAAATGCGCAAAGTGCAAGCAATACTCATTTTTGGATGCTTCTCAAGAAAACTACAACGCATTTCCAAAGACAGTGAAACCATGTCCAAATTTGTGTGAAGGTGGAAAAATGACCCCTGTGGCTGATGTTAAAGACCCTAGGGTGGATTTAAATTCCTTTTCAAAGTTGAGGGACTATCAAGAAATAAAAATTCAGGTATTTGGTTTACATCAGTCAAATGATATGAAATTGTTTAAAACAGTAATATGCTGATCTAATATTAAATTAAAACCCTTGTTTATAACAATGCAGGAGCAGGATCAGAAATTGCAGCTGGGGTCTATACCAAAATGTATATGGGTGATCCTTGAAGATGATTTAGTGGATTCCTGTAAACCAGGGGACGACGTTTATATTTGGTAATTTACGCCAATAAAGCTACTTTGACTCTGAATGAAAGTAACTAACGCTAACTCACTTTTGATCATATAGTGGTACTTTGATCCGGAGATGGAAGCATCTTAAAGAAGGACAACTTCCTGATGCTGACATTGCTTTATTTGCTAATCACCTTACAGTAAGATTTCTTCGTTTTCCAAACATTAAATCAACATCACTTTTTCCTAAAAATTGATCTGGGTAATTCGTTTCTAAGTCAAATGAAATGGGTTGTTTGGTTTCTTCCATACAAGGCCCTTTGAGGAATTTATTATTTCATTCAGCCCAAGCTGTGGAGTTGAGAATTGAAATTGGAGCTTGCCTTCCGTTTGTAATAGTTTATTACAAAGGGAAAAGATAGAATAGTTTTTACAAATGTAAACATTTGATTTTTGTATTGTCTATGGCAGAACTTAATGTGAGAGAATGTGTGGCTTCCACCCTTGTTTACAAAAGTCACACCAGTTTTCTGTTTACAATTGTAAATGATATGTATTCGACGTCTTGCTTACAAATGTAAAATGTGTGCTCGAAAGCTAATCGTTTACAATTGTAATAATTGTATCCTTAATCGGCGGTGTTTGCATTCGCCTTATCTACCTGTTGGCAGACAAGCTTGAGACGCAAAAATGACTCAGAAGTCGGATTTCGACGTATAATTAGTTTTGTGAAACTGATTTGTTTTTGTAGTTAAATGCTCACTCACATTCGCATGCTTATGTATTTGATTGATGTTGCAGGTGAACAACGACCAACGAGCGTCGGTTTTAATCACAGATGAGACAATTAAATCTTTTAAGACATTTTGGTCTAAACATGCAAGTGATCCATTCCGAGGAAGAAATCATATCCTGTCGTCGTTTTGTCCTGGCGTAATATAGCTTAACCAGTTCGCAGATTTACGATATAAAGTTAGAACCTGTATGAAGTTACCATTGTTAAGCAAATCTTTGGTCATAGATTTGTGGAATGTACGTAGTGAAGCTAGCTCTATGTGTTTCACTTGCGGGAGGTGTCAGCAAACAAAAGAATGGATCCAAATTGCGTGGGGAATCACACCTTCTGTTGGTAGGAGATCCCGGTACGGGCAAGTCGCAGCTATTGAAGTATGTATCGAAGCTTTGCCCGAGATCTGTTTTGACAACCGGAATTGGCACAACCAACGCTGGATTGACCGTCTCAGCTGTGAAAGTATGATGTATTTCCATATTAGAGTCAAAATAACTTCTTTGTATGTGTATGTATAACGTTATTGTAAAACTCATGATCATTGGCAGGATGGTGGTGAATGGCACTTAGAAGCAGGGGCTTTGGTTTTGGCGGATGGAGGAGTTTGCTGTATTGACGAATTTTCCTGTATTAAAGAGCATGATCGAACTAGCATTCATGAAGCCATGGAGCAGCAATCTATCAGTGTAGCGAAGGTAAGGTATACATTTATTTTTGTTAGAGTAGCTTCGAATAATAAATTGTGGAAGAAAGCGGTTTGTTGTATGTATTGTTTGATTTCAATTCCACTCAGGCTGGGATGGTGTGCAAATTAAATACACGCTGTACAGTAATTGCTTCAACAAATCCAAAGGGAAAGTATGATCCGAAGCAATCATTGTCCTTAAATGTTGCATTAGCCAGCCCACTGCTGTCCAGATTTGATATTCTTTTAGTACTGAGAGACGCCCAAAACGCAGCTTGGGACAGGTACGTGGTAGCACTATCCCTATCCCAAAGATGGTACATTCAATTTATTTGATTTTGTGACAGTGCAGTATGATTTTGTAGTATTGTCTGCGATTTCATTCTACAAGGGAAGGACGTGAGAAAACGAGGATCATCCTATGAAAATCTGTGGGACTTAGACACGCTTCAAGCCTATTTTGTGTTAGCCAAGGTATTCAAGCGGTTATCCCGAAGTATCTCGTTGAATAAATGTCTCTAGATTTCACGGTTTCTTAAAGGCCCATTACGTATTACATATTGCAGGATATTAGGCCGAAAATGACTAGAGAAGCCAACGATGTTCTCAGTACGTATTATGAGTTCCAAAGAAATTCTTCCAACAGAAACGTGGCAAGAACAACTGTTAGATTACTGGAAAGTTTAATTCGTTTGTCTGAAGGTCATGCGAGGCTATTGCACCGTGAAAATGTCACCGTCCATGATGCGGTAACTGCTGTGACATTAATGGAGTCATCTATGTTAGGATCATCCCTGATGGGTGAAGCAAGTACTTTGCACACCGCATTTCCATCCGATCCAATGCAAGAGTACTACAATCAGGGTATATATTTTGAGTTTTGAGTTAAGTTGTTTTGAATTTAATATCTTCAAGGAAGTTGTTTGTAAATGTCTTTATAAATTTTAGCCAAAGTCATATTGGCGAAGTTGGATTTACAGCATTTGTGGTCTGATGAAGCCAAATACCTGAATCAGCTACGTCGATTAAAAGTTGGCGAAACAACCCAAGAGGATGCCATGCAAGCACGTAAAAGACCCAGATTAGCAGTGCTTCGTAATGAGGACATTAGCTTTGTGTCAAACTCTGAATATTTTCGTCAAAATGAATCGTGTGAGTCTGATGATGAGTTTTCCTAGGTGTCTCATAATCGTGCTACGCTACTAAAACACAGGAGTAATGTTTCGTTGTTCAGATTCCAGATTGTCTTACCCAGATTTTAATTGGCAGAAACAATCCTATTAATCGTACAACTTAAATTGCCATAAAAATTTGTCATATATATTTGAATGAATATATTGAATGAAAATAAAAATTTGTGACTATTGCTTATTTTCGGGAATTCTAACATGAAAACCCGCTTTACAGCATTTGCAAGTGTTTTGTTTTCCCCTTGTATAAGAGGGGCACCCCTTGTGCACCCTTATTTGTTTAAATAATGAAATTTTACTTGAAATAAAACGCATATTGTTGGTGCAAAATAATTGTGTATTAAATTGTAATACCTTAAAATTCCATGTAATTCAAGAGCGCTTTTAATTTTAGTACTGACAATAAATTCCGTTAAACTTGATGGCAGAGAGTTTAATTTTCGATTTTGTGAGTTACAAGTTGTAAGCGCTAAGTTAAGATTAGTATTTTACGCACACGTTTCTTTGAGCGACTAATGAAATGCTGGACGACGTCAATAATTTTGTTGTTGCAAAATCCATAATTTATCTGCCTTGAAATTGCTGTGTTCTACCGTTTTTAATACATACATATTGTACTGTATGTGAACTAATGAAATTGAAACTTATTATTTTCACCGATAAGCGCAAAGCAATGCTATGTTATTCAAATATTGTTGTGTGCATGAAATTATTGAAACTGATGAAAACCTTTTGTATTAGCTATTAGGGCAGATGGCTTGATATTGCATTGCAAGTAAGCACAATACTTAGTTAAATTACAGGTTTCGGAAAATAATTTCCTTGAAAATAATGCTCCTCACAATCATCTGAATGTCATGAATATCCAAATCGGTCAGTTAGCTAAAGAGAAAATCGTATTTCCTTATTCCAAATGACAGTTGGGGTACATGGGGGGGGCTTGCTCATAACATTGTTCAGTTAAGTGTTGTAAGTCGAAAATTTAAAATTTCCTACAAAAATGAGCATTTAAATATCAGGCAGAATTTTCGTATATTTTGAGAAAGCTTAAAATTAAGGGATTTAACGTTTTGGTTTTGATAAATTTTATAATAACGATATAATATAAAATCGCGGAAAGTACCGAAACCTAATCATTTCAGCTTTCAATAGTTGTCACATGATCATGATTGTATTTCGCAGTATATTCTTTATGTCAAATCCTGTCAGAATTAGCCAATGCAGTAATGGAGACCAGTACTTTTGCTGAAGTGGATCCACTCATGTTTACTTTGGCTGATAAACTCCCGGCAACGGTAAAGATAGTACATTATCAAGCTGGGCCTGAAGCCTGAAACCATGTTTTATAGCTAATGAGCTCATTTTGAAGGGCGATGACGTAAATAGGTAAAGCACAGGCTTTTCTGTTGTAGTTAATGTCAATATGCATTGCAGGTAAATAAAACTCATGTCCCTTGTCCCTTTGTATTTTACTGTTTCTAAAAGCACAAAAACCGCTTGGAAAATACAGTCTCAATAAATCGTTACTCATATTAATTATCGGACTTTCTGATCAGTAAAATATTACTTATTTATCTGATCAGAATGAGTATCAAGCTCATACCTCTTATCCTTATTCATTTGAATTGTTCATTAGTGTAGCAGATACTCTTATTAAGCGTAAGCGTGCTTCAAAAGGTTTTCAAGTAAATGATTACTCAACAAAAGTTTCTCGAGTGCCCTGGTATTTGAAAATTACTTCGCCCCTTTGAGTCATTGTTGGTTGTCACTTTATCCGTTTATCCTTTTGAGATTCATTTTTCTCCTTTTGTGCCCGATCTACCTCTTCATGATGACGCATTGATTGATCGACGTTCAACTTCAAGTTTATGATTATTCTCCATATTGTTGTACAATTCTGCTCAAAATAGGAAATTAATCAATAGTCTACCAATTATTCTTGACTTTTCATCGACCATTAAAAATAGTAATCATATTTAAGTATTCTATTATTAACACAGTAAAATTATATCAAAAACTTCATGCCACATAGAAGTACTCCTGCTACCTTTAAAACTGGCACGGTTCAATTTTTTACTATCACTGGTGCCCATGTCATATGTAGTAACCAATTAAAAAATATTGCCCTTTTAATTGACTAAAACTAAATCCTTCACAGTTCCCATCACAGTTCTATCCCTTCCCAATTCCCGCATCGATTGATTTTATGTTGTATAATAATAATAGCAAAAGAAGTAAATGAGATTAATCTACCTCTAGATTTACTGTCAAAAAAATAATTTATAATAAATATAAGGTTGTAGAGGGCGGATTCCGCCCTCTACAACCAACGTCAATATTTGCTCTATTATATATTTTAATTGAATGTTCGGGCATGGGAACTCACTATATAATTAATAGTCGATCAACGTGCTCCATTTTACCCCTGCAGGACTGCTTCAAGTTCAACTGCCAATGAGGTTGGTTTTGCCCCAGCCAATCCATTTCTTCAGTATACATAGAAGTCTTCAACACACCGCATTCTTAAAATTCATGGTCATTTCAACCATCAAACGAAATTAACTCTGATAAAATTACTTAAAATTCACAGCAAGATGCTGTTTCCTTCATGCCAAAAAAACTTCAGTAAAAGTTCTGCCTCTGCTCATCCACCACTTGAATGATAAACAACTTCCGGGAAAGAGAGCTCATTGCATAGCAAAAAAACACACACTTTTGATATAGCCCTCAAATCCACACTTCTTTAACCTTTCCCATTATCAATATCAACTATGTATATATATATGTATATATATATATAGCATTAAGGACATAGCAAAATATACATCTGTAGCGAAAAACAATCATTTACGCAATGAATGGAATAACCATCGGTTTATTCCTAAAGATAAATAAATCATCATCATCCTATTTCTGACTTATCGAAATGGAGCATGACAATATGAAGACTCATTCATAAAACTCTTCACAGGTGTTTGGCCAATTCATCCTTTAACTGAGTTTATGGGGAGCATCACAATACACATTTCATTAAAATCTATACCACCTTCGACTCCAGTAACCCTGAAAATACTCATAAACTCTGCTCAAACAAGTGATATGCAAAAAGGTTGTTTATTTCAAATAACTTTTCTCATATAATGGATATGTACAATAGTACAAATGCGGAGTCTCCGTTAAAACACTTATAACGAAAGTTAACTATAAACAACAACTGTACAACGATTGAACCAATTATGGATCCTAAAAGATTCATACCTAAATCCTCTATGTCCCTAAAACTATATTGCTTCACCATAAGGACAGCTCACATTTGATACAAGGTGTCATTTTTTTCGCCAGATAAACCAGATAAAAAATGTCAATCCTTTAAACTCTATAGAGTAACTTTACCCGAGTCTTTTATCGCAAAAAAATATGTATCACGCAAAAAACGACAGTTACTGATACTCCTACAAGCTCCTACTAAAATCTGTAGATAACATCCTATAAGTGCTTTTTTAGCAAACTTCACTATAAATTGCTTCATAGATGCAAAGTGCTTCGGGAACGTGGAAAAAAATAATTTCACTAAAAATACTTTATTCTCGAATTTACTTGGAATTTTGAAACAGCTCATCATCATATCATTACCATTATCATTGACAGACTATATAGTCTTTTGCAAGAGTATATTTGAGTAAGGACAAAGTGAAGAATCATCAGTCTACAACCGTCAACAAGGAAATGTGACGGTAATTATGACGAAGGTCTCATTACTCATTTATTGAGCTTAGCTACATTTACTTTTCCTCATCATTTAATTGTTTTAGCTCAAGATTATAGTTAATTACATGGATTTCAGCTAAAGTAGTTTTGTAGGGATTTAATAATAAATATTGCAGTTTTAAATGTGATAATTTCTAAGCGTGCTCAAGTGAAACATGAGCTTGTAAATTGAAATTTGAAATGTGAGTGAATGCATCGGAAGATATTCAGTGAAAATCCCTTACATTCATTCCCTATACATTCACAATCAGTTGACAAGAACGTTTGGATTTGGATGAGCAAAGTGAGTCATATATTTTTAGACTGAAATGGCGGAGGTGTGAGCGGGTCGCGGCATTTTGTATTGATATATTCTTTGTTGCGTGTGTAAGGATGTATGGGAAAAGTGGTAAATAGGCATATAGTGTGTCACAAATGTGTGAGTTGAACATGTGCGTTTGAATGGGTATCATTGCCGGTTATTTGAATTTTAAGAATATTGGAATTTCAGGGGATTTATAGTTGTGTTTTACAGGTGAGTTTTTTCGACGCCGTCGCTATATGTACAGTTTTTGATACGGGAAGAATAAATGGTTGTTCTATGAAGCGATCTGCAGGCAGATGGATTATGGATTGCTAAACGTAATTGTTCATAAGCGATTTGTATTTGTGTGCCAAAGGTCACTATGAGAGCCCTTGGACTTTGGAAGAATCGGAGGGAACTGGAAGGTGCAGTTCTGCTGGGGACAATCTTCACTGTGTTGGTAATCGGCAATATTGGTAAATATTGCGAGGGGACGAAGATTTCCTTTGAAAATGGTGCCTATGAAAACATTTTAATTGCTCTGAATGAAAACACGGGAAAGGAGTTGTGCGCGGATCTTGTGAGCAATATTTCGGTAAGGAAGGGATTTATATTATATGGAATCCAGGGTTTTTAGTTTGTGTGGTGAGGAGTTTGTGATTTTTATTTTGAAGAAGCTATATTGGGCTAGTGGGTAGTACTGGATGGGTTTGGTATTATGTGCCATAATAAAAAATGTTCATTCTTATTGTAGCTGTGATATTAATGTTTAGGAAACCTTCACGTTGGCTTCGAAGTATTTGGAAGAAGCTAGTGGTGGCAGAGCACGTTTTGGGAAACTCCGGATTTTAATACCGAGGGAATGGAACTGTAGTAGTACTGTAAGGCCGGGAAAAGCTGGGAAGGATGATATTTACGAAGCGGCTGGTAGGAGGAATATACTTTTGAATTAACTAAGATAGAATTTTATATGTTGTTTATGTTTTACCGGAGCGGAGAGGTGAAAGGAAGTATAATTTTGGTGTTTTTAGGTTTATTGAATGTGTAAGCTGTTGTAGGAAATTATGTTAGAGTAGATTTCAATTCTGATTAGATCTCTTTCTTAAATGAACCTATAGATATTAAAATAGCTGACCATCCCATTGCGATGAAGTTACCTTGGACGGAGCAGATCCAAGGTTGTGGGAAGTCTGGAGAAACGATATACTCACCACCGTCATTTTTTACTGACGAAATATTTTCTGCAGAGGAACGGTCACGAATTTTTCTTCATGAATGGTTCAAATTCCGTTATGGAGTTTTTGAAGAATACGGCTTTCTTAATGATATTCACTATCCACCTTGCTACACAAGTAATGGGAGTGTCCATTATACTAGTTGCACTAGCCCAAGGCTGAGCCCACTGGAAAAGGCTGGGTAAGAGTGCGTTTCCGTGAAAGAAAAAACTCGCTTGGTTTACTTATAACAGAAGGTGCTTTGACCGAATTTTGGAATTGTTATTTTAGGTCCAATCTGGACTGCGGAACATTGCTAGATGGTCATAAAGAAAGGCTTCTGGAGCAACTGAAGAATGTTTCGAGTTCGATCTTATTTGCGCCTCATATAACTCTTGACAAAGTAATAATAAAAATATAAATTACTGTAAGATAATGGAAACAGGTTACTAACTCAGGATGACTAATATATTTTTGTGTCTTTTACTGGAAATTCAGAGTACTTCCTTGTGTACCAATGACACTCATAATGGAGCGGCCATGACGAAGCAAAATTACCTTTGCTACCGGAAAAGCTCTGTCGAAATTGTTTTCAGTCATTCTGATTTTCAGTCAAGTTCCCTAGAGGGACTGCCGGACAAAAAATATAACAAAAAAAAAGTGGAACCTTTGAACACACCAGAGCTTATTTGGCACACAATTACAGAAAGACAGGCATATGCATTTGTAATAGAAGACACATTTGAGAGTCGGACAAAAGTACGTGATTCCTATTACGGCACGAATGCGGGTGACCAACACTTATGAATTGCGCTGTGTGAAAAAGATGAGTGAATTTAGAGCGATGTAATAACTCCGGGAATTAAATTTTTACATCTAGAATAAGAGGCGTCATGTAAAGCAGTCTGTAGCAGAATTTCTCCATTTTGTTAACGAATCACCTGGGTTATCCAATATGGCTTTTCTACTTTCTTTTGGAGTTCCTGGTGAAAATGTGAATGGGACTCTCACGGATTTGGTTCAGCCTGAGACAAAAAAGAATTTTCTTCGACAAATTCGAGACACTGTCAATGAACCAGTAACAAATGGACGACTTAAAATGAGTGTCGGTACCAAGCTAGAGGAAACAAGCTCAACACTGTATCAAGTGTTTCGCCAACTGAACGATTCATTGCAGGTAATGTTCTTAGTTCTTACCATACATTTAGAATACTAACGCAACACGTTTAATGCAATCTGGTGAATAATATTTCTCTGTGCTGTCCAGGATTATAACTCACTAAAATGGAACGTGATTTTAATTGGCGATAGTGACCCTGGAAACTTATCTTCGACTCTGGAATTTATCAAGGAGACAGACTTTACTATTTCCGTCATTACATTTGATTCCTCCAAAGAATGGTTACGTTTTAATGATATCCAGCAAACTAGAAAGGTCATTCATCTTCCTGTTTGTGATGACGGAACTCCTTGTAGTACCATAGCATCTTCCTTAATGTCGGATCATTTTCTTGAAATTTTAAGTAGTCAGCAACCCCGAAGATATTTTCAGAAGGTATGAATGTACCCTGCGATTCAAAGCTCACAAGCCGTTCGTTTCCTTAGAAAACTATTTTGTATATTCTAACTTCGTTTATACTTGTAGTTAATTGACGTCAACCTACGTGGGAATGAAACTAGACAATTTACACCAGAAAATATCTCCGGAACAAGTCATAAAAACTTTTTGTTAAGTTTTCCTCGCTATTCCGAAGCCACCGATGTCACAATCACATCCCCTCGAGGTGAAAATTGCTTGCTGGAAAATCTGTATGACTATCCATACTCTATACTCGCATCTTCCTGCACTTTCCAGGTATTAGCAATTTAATCGCTTTAGCTCTCACTATCAGGGTAAACGTTCGATCTAATACCAAAATAATGTTTTAGAATGGTAACTGGACAATAGCTTTGAACGGAGTTCCCACTGAAAAACTCAATGCTGCGCATGTTTTACGTGGTTACGTTGAAGTCTTCGAAGCAAGTTCGAGCATTGTTGCGACGTCCAGTATTGCCAGCGATTCAGGCAACGAAGTCATTCCAAGTTCGCAGAATATGATGGTGCCTTTGCACGTTGTGGTAAGAGCACTAATAGATTTTGAATATGGATTTTTTTCTATTTATTTAATACTCATAACTGTAAATTTTTTAAATGCAGGTGAAAACTGCCGACGACCACCCTGTAATTGAGGCTGATGTAACAGCGGAAATCAGCTTTGGTAACCAATCAGGTGTATTTACAACAGAAGTTTCTCTCACAGATGATGGTATAGATCCTGACGTAACTAAAAATGACGGAGTATACTCCGGGTTCATTTTTGGTTATTCAATCTATCCATCATTCCATTCCGGATTTATTAAAGTGAAGGGCTCAATTGCAACAAAAAGCGTCTCAGATATACAACAAAACATTAACAAAGCACATTTATTGGATGTACGTATGGATTCTAAATGTTGTGGCTACACCGTCCCTCTTGGAAACTTATCGCCCATTGGGGAGATTCACTATAGCCATGTTTTACCGTCCTTTAGAACTGGTGAAGTTATTTCTAATCCTCATATAACCCCTCCGTCCCGGATTGTTTTAGTAGAAGAAATCGAGCAAACTCAAGAATACCTACTGGTTCAGTTTGTTGCACCCGTCGTCCGCGGTGGAACCGTTGACCATTATGACTTATGCCTAATATCGGATGATAGTAAATGTAATGCGATTTCCAAGACTGACTGCTCACCTGTACCCGGTGGACAACCACAAGATTGTAAAATTTACAAAGCAGACTTGCTTACTGCTTTGGTGAATCCAGCAGATTTGGAAAATAAAACGGAGGTCATTATTGTGTGTGGAATCCGCGGAGTAAACAGTGCAAATGTTTCTGGTCCCATTTCGTTCAGTCCATTTGAAATATTACTGCTGACTGAAAATTACAATAAAACGTCGCCTCTTCGTGAATGCAAGTATATTTCTGAGGGGTGCCTACCAATTGAAATATTTTGGATTTTGATTGGACTAATGAGCGGATTAGTTCTCATTCTCGTTATGGTAATTTCATGTTGGTTCTGCATGGCTCGAAAAGACAGATCGAACAAGGAGGAAACAGAGACCAAACTGAATTATAAATTATCACGGGCATCTTCCGGGAGAGATTTCCGCTCCAAAGGTGAGACATGAACGTAAGGGTCAACCCATATTTGAAAATTGTCGCAATTTAATTTTCGAATTTTTGAATAGCTCCCAGTAATGCAGGTTTCTCTGATGACTTTGCCACACGGGATTTATATACGGCGTCCATTCGTCGTCCTCCATCCCCAGACGAAGTTCCTGACAACTCTTTCTTGAGTAACAATATCCGCAGACGAAGTATTTCATCCGTAGACATTCCAACTAGATTTCAGACGGAAAATCAAAATACGAAACTTCAATCTTCAGCGGAAGTAAATGCAAGCTTAGACGAAATGCCAGTATTTTTTAATAATGGCGCTGTGAAATACCCGAGCAGTTCTAAATCTTCTTTTAAATCGCCCGACAAAAATGCATATTTTTCGAGTCAGCCTGAAGGCACGTACAATTTTCAGAACCAATTCCGTGCACCACCCACCCGCCAGTTTCAGCAGAATCCAACATACCCTGTATATGGAGATCGTAACCCAAATGCATATCTGGGTGTTCCAAGCGTCAGTTCCATGGTAGATACCAAAAGATCCGATGAAAGGCTGAATTACCGAGAACCTGTTTATGCTTCCGTGAACCGAAACGGTCGTCGTAGTGGCACTCATTTGGGAACAGACCGAAATTCCGGAATGTCCCTTCCACTTAATGGAAATTCAAACAATAATCGGCACGCTCCAGTGTTTACTCCATATTCCAATCCAATGATGTCAGCAAGACCTCAAAGTTTGCAGTCTTTAGACAGTGGGTTTGCGCGGAGTCAGAGTCCAATCCGATCTCCACAAATTAGAATGGACCGTTTTCCATCTTCAGAAAGTGAAACATACAGTGAAATGAGTCGTGGTGGAGGTAATCCTCCCCCTCCCCCACCACCAATGCCTACTTCACTGAATGAAATTCCCAGCCTACCGCGTCGACATGCCACCGTAATCACCGATAATTCAGCAAATGAACCTTCCCGAAATGATGTTCAAAGTCACAGGGGATTTACCAGCAGAACCCCACCAAAGGAGAATGGATTCAGTATCTTAGCTAAAATGGGTCCAATTCCCGATAGGAAGTCTGTTTTAAAGCCCCGGACGGGCCCCCCACAACCACCTCCCCGCATTAATAGCTTGAAAAAAACAAGTTACCGTAATACAGACAACCCAAATTCATTCAATGGTCGAAACTCTATAGATTTTGAGCAAAATGATAGTAACCTGGACGACGAAAATGACAGTGATACTTGGGATGCTTACGACGAATTTGAATTCAACCCCGGTGTGTCACATGTATAATAGTTTCAGTGCTTGCAATTATACTAAATGAATTAACTGACTATTTAATTCCTATTTTACTGTCTTTTTTACAGTTGTGGTGTTTTTTGTTATTGTGTTAAAGCATGTAACAAGTACTGAGACTGCCAATAGTTCCTATGAGTTTTTCTATGCCTTTAGTGATAAATTGTTCTTTCAGGAAGTAATTGTAATTTTTATTAGCTGCGGTTGATTAGCTTAAAATTGAAAGCACTTACTTTCATATGTTAATGTTCTAAATAAATTATTTTGAAACAGAAGGAACCACAGTTCGTTTGAAACTCCAACAGAAGCAACGAGGGCTTTAATTATTTTCTAAAATTATTGACCAAACGATTGAACTATTGTAAACTTTATGTAGAATAAAGGTTATCCATTTTAATGGTTGGCGTTTTGCGATTAAATGCACTAAAGTCACATCATAATCACTGAAACACTTTGCATTTCACGCATTTTATGTTTATTTAGTACTCCTGTTGGCTTTAAGTGCATGAAAATATCTTTGCTTTTGTATATATTGCTGCGCTATCGATTCAAGGAGAAGTCTTTCTTTGTGTCTTTGGAACCCAGTAATTTTCCAGTAATAATTATTACTTTCCTGTTGAAGTGTATATAATTATTTATTTTTCATATCCTCTGTATACTTTTCTTTTATATTTAACAAAGATATTTCCACATTTTCAGTATCCCCATTGTATGTGGGAACTGTCGGAAGGCAAAAATTATTATGCCAAAATAAGTACGTGAATCTCTTTTGGAATAACTTTAATCGTTTTCAAACCGTGAATTTCTCACTTCCGATTTCCGAACATGATGATAACCTTGACCTAAAGATTACACGCAGACACGCATGATTATTAACTTCCCAACTGCAGCCAATTCCATACGTTGCAATAAGGGAGTCACTTAAGTAGAAACTGCACGAAACACAAATGCTTCCAGAACGAGAGGAGCTCAACCGTGTATAATACGCGAATTAGTCTCTTCCTACCGCTGAATTTATATACAAAATGTTATTTCATCAACTACCATCAGTTACCTTTTTTTCTTCACAAATTATTTCAGCTTGCATCCGGAACCTCAAATAACTTATACTTTACTACTAGGAAGTACTTTATAACTAGGTATACATCGGCGTAGTCATTCATAAACTATCAATATGTGACGCAAAACAATGTATTAAGTGAAACTGTACAATAACTGTCTTTTTACTACTAATTACTTTTTTATCCCTAATTACTAAAACACCGTTTCTTCACAATGAATCAACTATGGCAATTTATCTTTGCCATATCGCCATAACAAAATTATAGTGGTTTACCATTTACCCATAACAATAGTATTATCTGCAAAAATGCAACTTTATCTTCCCTGGCCCTGTAATAAAATGCAGCAATAGCAAATGGCAATATTAATATTTTTCCTAGACAACTTGCGAGCACTTATTTACAGTTGCATTCACCATAGTAAATAAACCTAGCCATTAATGTAATCCATTAGTGTAACTTTACGGTCGCTTAAGTCGCCTTTAACCTTAACTGCTGAAAAATCTTATAAAAGTGTACCTCTTCTTTTCATTGCCTTTCTATGCATTTCTATTGTTATATTGTTTTTATGAGCCTTTCGTCGCGGTTTATATTATTAAATACATTTATATCTATACAGTAAAGGCCTGTAAAATTACAAGCTAAAATGCATTGTGAGCAGTTGTACCTATATACTGTGGGCTCGTCACTGCTGACAGTGAGTCTTCACTTCATTTTTGAACTGAAATATGTAGCTAAATATTTACGTACGCAAAAAGAAAATGTATATTAACTCAACAAGCAAAAGCTGTAAAGTAGGCTGTGACTAAAGGTATGAAGCACTGGTCTGGATAGAGTACTTGGTACTTAGAGATGAAGAGTATCACTCCTCCTTAACAAGTGCGATGGTGGTGTAATGGTGAGCATAGTTGCCTTCCAAGCAGTTGATCCGGGTTCGATTCCCGGCCATCGCAGTTAATTTTGCTCCCTATCCATCTTAATTTCTCATCACCAAACAATACTAACTTGATTTCACTCTCAAAGTTATCACCCCAGAAATTTAGAAAAAAATAATAACGGTGTATCTAATTGTACAAGTGTTTTCGAAACAATAATAATTGCTACCACAAAAATAAGAAATTAACCCTTTCGACTTCTCTCTAGAAGTATATATTTTTTCAAATGCAAAAAGGAAGAAAAAACGACATATTAGAAATAATGATAGAAGATTTTAAAGAGGTTGACGTTGACAGGTTAGAAACGCATAGTTAAGGAAACTTCTCAACTCCCACAACAATGAAGGCTGTCGTAAATAAAGGAGCTTCTTATTCCCAATATAACATGATTCCTCTATTGTTAGTCATGCTTGAGAGGATATTGCATTTTAAAGGGCCAGTATATAGTTTAAATCTCTTCTAAATGCCTCTCATTATGTTTGTTATAACAAAACAATGAGATTATTCATTCAGTTATGATTCATACAAAATATAATCACACAACTCCGACCGTCGAAAATTGTCAAAATTTCCCCTTTCCCTTCCTACCCAAATTGTATTATATGTATCTTTCTCTAGATTTTCTTATCACAAAGACAGATAACAGCAACAAAGTTGCCCTTCTTTTTTTCCACTTACTTCCTTTAAACATTTTCTTACATCAATTAAACACAACTGTGAGAAAATGACCAACGAATCCACACGATACCACACGTTACTAGGCAACTAAATCTTTTAGATCAACTGGAAATTGATAAAATTAATTGTATTTAAAATGTTCAATATGTTTAAAAAACTTTCAATATTTTAAACTATTACAGTAATAAGTGGAGTTAATGTCAATAAACCATTATTATTACAATAAAATACTTTGTCAACAAGAGCATCACGCTCGGTTTTACTCTTCCTCAAAAAATACTCACAAAAATTTAAGCAAATGCTTTGCTGATTAAAGTACCACAACCTCGTTGATTTCGTCAGCTCAAAGCTCAACATACATTCATACATACAAAGCTGGTTATCAAGGAATATCATTTAATTTTCATTTTTCTATCCTTAGAGCTTGTTAGTGCTCGGACCAATTCAGTTCGGTTCAACATTTTCAATTCGATTCAATTTCTGAGCAATTTGGTTCAATTCTAG
>JAQFXU010000900.1:0-37946 GCA_034693705.1 Spatulosminthurus flaviceps
CAGGTAAAGTTGAAAGATTTTCACCATTACAGCACAATGCGTGGGCATGGAAGATAGCAGTTCCGATAAACTCCTTTCAGATAATAATGTGGCTTTTGTCAGGACGTTTTACGTATGTTGAAAATGCCTCTGCTCGTGTCCCACTCCCGTCGGAATCCACTTTTAAATTAGTAGTAATCTCTTTTGGAGCTTTTCACCTTTTTCAAGACGGTTGTGGATAGTTTTTAGCCACGCACATATATATATATATATTTGTATCTTGTATCTTACAATATTAAAAAATCTATTTTTTGACCGTGACAAGGATAAATCTGTCAACTGGATATTTGGTAAAACATGTTATCCCCAACTGGGGGTATGTATCTCTCGTCAGATCTAACTCCTTGAATTATTACTCCACAAAATGTTAATGGAGCGTGAGTATAAGCTGTACTATGTAATTTGAGCGGAAGTAGTTTTGGGAGTAGTAGTTTGTCAGAACGGTATGTATGTACATGCATAGGTAACTACCACGAAGCTTGACTACGTCAGTTAATAGGAATCGAAATAATTCGATAATAACACGTGTTTTACTTACGGAGAAGTTTTTTATTATTTAGATCTCGCAATATGTTGGGATGGGTGGAGTCTTATTTACAGATACATAGTTTCATTAGTGTTAAAGAAATAAGTACGCCCAATCTAGGTGTTAAAATGATGATGGCCATTATTAAGGATAAACAGTATGTATGAAAAAGGAGAAGTAGCCTTATAAATGAGAAAGGACAATAGAGATTTCCTTTTTGCAAGAACAGAAATTTTGGTCATGGAAAAGGATCAGTGATTCCTGTGTACTATTAAAATAACCTTCTAAAGTAAAATGGCAATGAATAACAGGAATATGCAATTCTTTATAGTTACAGCACTTGTTTATTTCGTATGTTACATGGTTGTAAGTAATATATTTTACAACTATTTTACGTGCTGCTTTACCGGGCTCGTGCTGTACTTTAAGCAACAGCTGCTGCTTCAAGGGACAATTCCAAAATTTATGCTGAGAAAAAAAACGAGTGAAGGGTGGATCTCGGGCTATGGAGCTATAAATATCCATAAAGTATAGGAATCTTTAGCATTTTAGATTCATTGTATATTGTATGTAAAGTTCCATACGGTTCCTAAGGTTCTCAGCTACGTTTTGTGTACGGTGCGGTTCTAATAGCAGTGGTGTGTAAGATGGTGCGGATGCTGGTATTAAGTTTTTTTAGAGGTCCCAAAAACTATGAAACATTTACTACTCAAAGAGCTAGTAGTAGTAAAATTTTGTATATATTTTATAGATAAGGAGTAAATTATGTGTAAGAAAAAAAGGCGCGCATTGCACATTCTATGGGGCCGGTGTATATAAGTATATCTGTAGATACTATATTTGATCCTGCTTCTTCGTCTTTCATTCTTTGAAAATGATGATGATGCCTGAGAAGCTCACTGTGAGTCGTTGTGCAGGGAGGTAGTGCCAAAAAATTTCTGTTCTGTTAGGTATAGGTAAGATCATCATTTGAATCTAATAGGATTTGAGAGAACCATCACGTATTTGTGGATATGCAAGTAGAATGTAAATAAGTAATTTTTAGAGGGCTTTGAAGAATTTTATGTCGTTGAATTTACAGGAGGGGCAGGAAAATTAGAGCATTGATGAGCAGCTTAGCTTAGGTTGCATTAGTATGGGAGAATTTAATATACATTAGGGATTCAGAAAATTTGCATCGATTTCTGATTGCAGCACCTCTGAAATCGAAAGTAATTGCCAATGTTACCGATCCGTGAGAAATTTTTCCTTGTTGGTTTTGGTTTCTGTGTTGTGTCTGTGTGGGTCTAAAAATATTGTATTACTTGCAAGGCTATTGAGGTATTATACCTTGAAAAATATTAGGTACGAATGTTTTAAAGAACATAAAGAACATATATCGTCGCTGGAGAAGCAAAGGTGAATAATGCTTAAATTCAAATTGAAATAACCACCTCCATAATCTTGCATTGAGTTTTATACGAATTGCATGTAAAAATATGAAGATGGTTATTTCAATTTGCTTCATAGAAATTCGTACGTTATTCACCTTTGCTTCTCCAGCGACGATATCTATAATCTGTATAATTTATACTTAGGATTATGTTAGACCAAAGAGTACGAAAGCTCGTATGGCAGAGAGAAAAATAAATTTTCCCTAGGATGAATTTTGACATTTGGTTGGGGTTTTCCTTGTATGGAAAAGTAGAATTAAATGACACATCGTCAGCATCTGATTTGGATTTTTGCATTTTCACAGAGGTTGGCCCATGTGTGTTGATGAATTTAACTTTACAGTTTTTGTACTATCGCTTTTAGATAGTAAAGTAAGAGTAATGACCCATGCCCCCACATAAGGCTGTAGGGAATATTGGCAGGACATGAAAAGTACTTAATAGATTTATGTGTAAAGGTATGAATACAATCAAAGAAACTGGAATCAGTCTATATGTATATATTTGGCATGATTTTGATGATTACAGACGCCTTGCTAGCAGATCTCCAGACTACCGTGTCGTCGCCACCGACAAGTCTCAATCGGTCCAGTGGTTACGGCTCAAACGTCAACGGATCTTCACCGCTCGCTAAGCAGACAGAAACGTTTGATTATAATGTCGAAAAATCGGTAAGAACCTTAGAGAAGGAAGTATGGGATAGGGTAAAATCTAGATGGTAGTAGTAAACAGTTATACATCTCTTACTTTAACATTCCTTACACAGTGCAGTTTGAGGAGAAGGAGAACAAATTCCAGCTATATAATTGTACTATACATAATACGTATGTGTGATATAACGATGTGATGTAAATAATTCCAAAAAGATATGGACTTGCACTTAAATCTTGTGAGGAGAATGTTTTTGGTTGGTTTTCCTGGTTAAAACTTTGACGCTACTTTTTACTTTATACAGTACTCATATACCTTGCATCTGTATCGCAATACTATAAGACAGATGGCTCATCTTGTCTCGCCGTATCTCCGTGAATCCTTCTTAATGAATACTTTCTCATAAGCTCCTATTTTTATAAATTTAGGGCCTTTTTGTGAATTTTTGTGAATAAAATTTAATTATCTTCTTATGATGAGCCTGTTTAGACTGCACGGAATTAGATACAAAACCAATGTAGATAAAATTTTGTAGATAGAAGTTTGAGCTGAAACAAATTAAATTAATTTCAGAGAGGGTCGAAGTTTTTTTTAAACGGTTCTACAATAGTGTAATAAAATTATTGTTTTTCATAATTTTAGTGTTAAAATTGTACAAATTTGTACAAGCAAAACATTCTAAATCTTGATCAATTTCGTCAAAATTGTGGGTTAAAGATGTACTTGGGTTCTTGTTAGCCAAGACCTTGCCTACTATGGTACGCTAGGATTCGTTCATATTTCTTTTTATAGAAGTTCTATTCATAGAAGTTAGCAGATAAGTACACACGTCCAACCGAGCTCAAAACTACTGTATGTTGGCGGTGAGGCTCAACCCTCGAGCGTAGTTTTTTTTATTTTTTGATAAATATTTGTACTATTTCATTTTTCGTGAATCCTCTTTTAGAAACGAAGGCAATGAGAATTTAGTTCATGGTAACGAACTGACTATTATCTATAGGTCGGGGAGTTTGTATTTTTTAGAAATATTTTTGATGTATCTGGGGTTTAGCTGATGTTATGTATTATGACGGAATCCTATTTAAATACCAAAAATTAAATGCTTTCAGTTAGTATGTAGCAAACTTCTCGTCAGTTCTGGTAATCCCAAGTGGCTATGTTGTTGGGTAATTTCCACTAATACATAAATATTGTATGTATAGACATGCCCAACCAAGACCAAGAGATGAAAGAATCGAGTGCGATTCTTGATATGATTAAGTACGAATGGTGTATTATTATCCATTTCCGATAATGAGCTGTCATGAAGGTAGGAAGCTCTAGACTTAGTGCCAAGGCTATTGTGTAATATCATTTGTCATCTTACGTTCATAGCAGTTATTATAATTATCTGCTGTTTAAATTCGTTACATTACATTACCATAGCCTTTAGTTAAGGGCCAACATATTGCTTAAAGACTTTTTTGAATGCTTAGGATTTTGGAGTTGATGATGGATATGATCAGCTTAGTATTGAGTAGAGATAATCAATGGAATTTTTATTTTATCTGTTATTTTGTTTTCTGTGGAGCGGATTATTTTAGCCATGGTGCGTGTTTCAAAATAATAAAAGGTACTTATTGTTCTTTTTCAGATGCTAGGACCGAATCGAGATGCCATGAGAGAGACGACAACTACGAAAACTTTGTATAGATCTAATAGTCCTGTAATTCGTAATGCTGGAAATATGAGCGAGCTAGACAGCCTTCTTCAGGATTTGAGTTCTTCGTCGAAGTACAGCCATAATTCAAGAGTAGAACTTGGACATCAATCACCTCTATCGAGAGGACAATATAGTGAACATTCACCAGCTGTAGGTGGAGGTATGTCGGAAATTTATATCTTGCTAAAGCATGTGCTTGTACAATTTTAAGTGGAGAAGGAATTTTACAAATGGCCCTCCTATGTATGTAGTTTGCTCAAAACTTTAAATTTGCACTATTTGCAGTTAGTTTACAATAGATGTTATTGTTCTGGTGAAGTTATATTTTGTGTTACTGTGCATATGTGAAATATTCGTATGCGTAGTTGTTGTTAGCAATTACAATACATCTGATACACGTTTTGTAGTTTGAAGTAGCGTCACTCTTTGGCTCTTGGAAAGAAATTTCGTTCCTCAAGAAATAATTTGGACACACTTCTGAAGGTTACATACATATTATATATTTATGTATATGCTTCGAGGAATTAAACTTGTTGTTACGATACCATTGCATTGTAACTTTCTCAATTCTGCGAACAAAAAACGGACCGAAATTTTATTCTGGTTACAAGGGAGTGCAGATACGAAGGCTACAATTAATATAATGCAGGGAAAAAACCTTTTAATTCAAACTGGTTCTTGAAATCAATTAAGGTTCATTCTTTTGATTGTTAAAGTTTGTTTGAATGTGGAAGGGTAAAGCTGAAACAGATGTGGTTTCGAAGTGAAGGCATGAACTTCCAGTACTCGTGTTTCGTGTTTAGCAGTGAAATTGAGTTTTTCAATAGTGCGCCTCTTGGAAAGCCTTTACAGATTGAAGGATGTAATCTGCAACGTTCTGGAATGTTGCTTTTGTGGATCGGTTGATGTTTAATGTTCTCAAGTGAATGCCTTTGGCGGCTCTGTTGACAAAGTTGAAACAAACCATAACTTTCATTCATGATTTCCTGCTCTAATCCTGCAGGCCTAAGAAATTGGCACAGGGATTACTAAGAATCAAACTTGGTTTATTTTAGCGAACTTTGCGAAAACCGGGAATGTGGTTTTGATAATGAAGGCAAAATATTTACGAAATTAAGATAATGGAGAGAAAAAAGTTTTGATGTAAGAATGCTTATGAAGTTGAAACAGGATTACGATCATGATAAAATTGATACTTCCCCTTTTTTCAAGCTTCTTCATCTTGAGGTATAGGTTTTCATTAAAACAAAAGTTTAACAAGTAAAGGCAAAAATGCTGAAAGAAGATGCTCACCACAAAATAAGAATAATAGTAATGAATAAATTATTATTATTACGAAAAAATTCGATTTCAAAATACATAATACTAAACCTTAGAAAAAATAAGAATCCCAACTTTTAAAATGTTATATTTTGATAATAATTTCTTCCAAATTATTCCAAAAATTGTCATTTCGTAATAACTTTTTGCAACACGCATGATTTAGTCAAAACCTAAAAATACACTTTAAGAGTACAAGCCCTTGCGTGCCACTCATGAAATTTGGTCAGCAAGCAAGCTAATACGAGCAAAACTGATTTTTGTATTTTTCCCAAAATCGTTCGTCGGGAACACCCTCAAAAAAATTCGTAATGCTATTTTAACGGTGACCATGTAGCAACCAAGTACCAAAATTTGTTGGAAACATTTGATAAATCCTAAAATAAGGGTATCAGGTACTTGAAAAAATTAGGCAAATGAAGCTTAAACTCGCATTGACTTTAAGCCCTTGACTTTTGAAATCGGTCCAAGGGTTCGGCAGTTATCATGAAATCTTTGTTTTGAAGGGGTGAGCAAACGCATACCTAGATCCTTTCATAGCAAGCAAATTTTCAAAAGTTGAAAATTCTAAAACTTGCAAGTTAAAAAAACGCATCTTCGTAAAAATGTATTCACCATGAATTTTACACATCTTACTTACTAAAAGCTTCGAGGTGAGGAGGAGGATGATTGTCGGGGTTGGTCGTATATGTACATTACATGGTGTACAAAAGTAAAACGCAACGTCCCGATTCAATTGGATGTTTTTAACTCAATGTTGCAATGATTTTTAAGCAAAGGCATAGCGGTTTTGATGTATGATTTTATTGGAAATTTTGAAAGTAGTGAAGTTTAGTAAGAAAAGTAATACTACAATTATTACTTTTTTTTGCTAGAAAAAAACTTACTTTACTTTAAGTTACTGCACTGCATTTTACTTTTGTTGTTATCGGAAAGTAATTGGCAGTAATCACAAGATCCTTGACAACAACACAGTATATGAGGCCCGGGCTTTATTTTAGGAAAAATCCATTTGAAGTTAGTTTAGAGTACTGTGTGGCTATGTATTGTTAGAGTGAAACCACAACAGTAATAAGTAATAACTATTCATTGACGGAGCAAGGGAGATGAGCAGCGCGGTCTTGACGCGCAACGGACTCCGCATCACCTCTTCACTTTTAAACAGCTACCTGAACGTATTACTGCGCGGAATCAGTTTTCTACCTACTGAAACTGACTTTTCTGGAAAACCTCTTATCAAAACGGGCTATGCCTAAATGTATATTTCACAATTAATTCATACGGTGCATTAATTAACACCCGATCTCATCTCATCCTCAGCAAGAAGAGATTCCCATCCGCATAGCGGATGGCTTATTTTGCTTGAAAAAAGATTGTTAACGTAGAAAGTTACTTTGCAATACTGCACTGCTCTGGATTTTACTTTTGTTGTTACCGGAAAGCAGTTGGCAAAAATCTCAACATCCTTCTTTGGCAACAACACAGTACCCGAGATCGGGGCTTCGTTTTAGGAAGAATTCATTTGAAGTTAGCCAAGAGGACTGTGTGGTTATGTATATTTAGAGTGAAACCACAACAGTAATTAACATTCATTGACAGAATGTATTACAGCGCGGAATCAGTTTTCAACCTAATGCACTGACTTTTATGCCAAACCTCTTATAAATGCGTAATCACTCTTTTTCAAGAACTGGGAACTGGAAAGAACGTTCCCATCCGCAATACCCAAACGGGCAATGCCTCAATGTGTTCTTTACAATTAATGTACATGGTCAGTTTTGGTTACCAATCAGATCATTTTGTCAAAACCGGCAATGCCTAAATGTGTTGTAACTTTCTTACCAATCAAATCATTTTATCAAAACAGGCAATAACTAAATGTATTCATCACAACTAATGTGTATGGTCGCCAGATTTCATCTCATCCACATATCGCGGATGGCTTAATTTCTAGTTACAAAATAAAGCAAACGAAATGCATTGAAAGCACTGTAAGCATTTTGCAGTGTAAATACTGCAATTTCTGCTTCCCAAACTTCCCATATGGCTTTCATTAGTCTAGGAGGTGTAACTTAATCCATTGATATATGAGCATGTTTAGCCATCTGAGTTTTAACTAAAGGTTAGGGTGAAAGAAACTCCGAAGAAAAATGTAGAGAAGAAAATCCATACAAAAGCCATCTTGTTACACTGTTCATGAGAATAATCCATGGAATGCAATATTTTTTAGAAAACGTTCAAAGGCTTTGTTCAAGGTGCAGTCGACCAGATGATGTGTATGTACTTTCTAATTAAGCTGAAAGCATGTTTTCACCTTTCTTGTCCCAAGCATTACAATAATCGTGCATTCAACGTGGCTTCAGATAGTTCAGATACTTAGGAAAGTGTGTACTTTCGAGAAATGCATTAAAGTTAACTTTAGAGCCAAGCATGTGAATTTTGCATAATGTAATTATCGGCGAGTTTCTGTGTACATTGAGTATGAAAGTAGAATGTATTTATTAAGCATTGTTAACATAATGGGCAATTAGCTTTGTGTGCAGTCTGTTTTATCTGGTGTGGAGTACAGTAAGGAGGCTGATCATTATATATCTAAGTAAGAAAAGTAGATGAATGCACAATTAGTAAAGGAATGCTTTTGAGCCCTAACGAGCTGCACTCACAGATTAATTTGCCAAGGATGTTAATGGCTTGTAAATATATTAAAAGACAAAATTAACTTGTGAAATTATTTCGTTAGCAATTTGGGATGTGTCATTATTCATTATTTATGTGTAGGAATAACGTAGTGATATTTCAGTCAGAAATGAGAAATATTTTAGGCAGTTTTCAATGATTCAATTATGTTTTAATTGTTACGTTGATTACAGAAATGATTATTATTATTCCGGAAAATGCTACTTAAGGGCCTAACATTACAAAGTCAGTTCCTTTGGTTGAGTGGAGAAACCTTCGATTGCTATTGTCTAATATGAAATTTATATCTTCCAAAATCGTTGTTTTTTATGAAATCAGTGGCGTAAATCGTTGTTATTATTTTTTGTACAGGCTGTGCAGGCTTAAAGTGTCAGGTTACCCATGTGCTTAATGGTACTGTTGGTTACATTTGCAGAGCTGACGTAGAAACCTTATGCGCTGCCGTTGCCTCAGTGCTTTTTTAAGTATTAAAAGAAACAGATAGTTTGAAAGCTTAGTTATAGTACATACACTATACTTGAAAGTTTATAAACCGTCACGTATCGAAGCTGAACAAGGGCTTATGTTTGCCTATTTTATGCACATATAATCACAAACATTGTAGACGGTAGTGCAGGTATTTATGTAAAAGGTAGGACGAGAAGGCTTGCTTGGCTTAAGTAATTAATAGTAAGATTAGCTGTAGGAAAATATTTTTATGAAAATGAGTTTCCAGAAAACTCCCCATAGATTGAAAGAAAAACATTGTGAAATGAGGGAAGTTGGAAAATATTGAAAGTTGGATTCTCTTGTCTAACCCAATAGAGCTTGTGTACAATGGGAATCGTCCAAATTCACGATCTTCGGTTGGAAGTCATGAGAGACAGCCGGTGGATAGCCTTCTGGATGATCTTGCTAATGGGTAAGTAATCATTTTGCTTATTTTGGCATGAGTAAACAATTGAATAAAGAAGTTTTTCTTGTCTACAATTGCTACTCATGACTTCGTTTTCAATGACATCACAGATAACACATCTCTCTCTCTCTCTCTTATATTTTCTTTCTCTGGAGAGACTCCCAATCAGTGGAAAAATAGTATTAGCATACAAGTGTAAAACTCTAGTATTCAACCATATGGTAAATGATGAGGACCATTTCGATGTACATATCTTAGGACCTATTTTTATGTTATTTTGCTTACATGTAATTTTTTTATGTTCTTATGATTGACAGAGATGACGTGGATGGTAAAACTAGGATAATAGTTGAGAGAAAAATACAGCGGACGTACTTGGGACCTGCTGCTTCTTCTGCAACAAGAGAATTGGATGATTTGATGGCGTCTTTGAGTGATGCCAAGGTTAGTTTCCTGATTTATTTTACTGCTCTTTCCTTTTTATGCCTTGCCTCTAAGGTATTATCTGCATAGCTCTTCACACATGATTTCATTTATTGAATTTTATGTACGTAGCTTGTTTCCTTTTTGGCTTTCTTTTTGGTTGCATTTCCAAGGGGTAAACACAAGTAGTATTATTGTAAACATACCAAGAATGAATGCTATGATGTTTCTTAAATATAATCTGTCGACTGTGCTAAGTAATTCTCTTCTTCTGACTGAGTCATCTCTGCAGAGATATTACTAAAGCTTGCAAATATAATTTCCTAACTCAAGTTGGATGTCTCAATGGGCGAATAAAGTGCATAAAATCCTTGTTGAAGTTAATACAAAATATTTTTGTAAATATATGAGTATGTATGTGATTTAGTAGGATGGAGGTAAGTCTCAAGGGTTCTGAATTTTAGACTGTCATATACGTGAGGATCACCTTATGTATATAAATTTATTATTCATCTTTAGACATTTTCGAATTTTGATGTGGGAACTGTGAGATATTTCATATAAATTGCGGCTTAAATATGTCAGTTTTAAGTAGTTCTTTCAATAATTTATTTGACTCTGGTAATTAATTGCCTATGTAGCTTCAGTGACTGTTTTGCGGCGACGAAAATGATGTTTGAAGGAAAAATCCAAGCTTGAGGAACTTTGGTAATTAATTTGTTGGTTCTTGATGAGTTGTGCAAAAATTGTAGTGACGTTGATGGATAGGTGAAATAAGGAAGAAAATTACTGCGATAAAATATCTCAAGTTATGCTTATTTTCGGCTCCATTACATTTGGGATTTTAGTTACATGCATGGGACTTACTTCATCTTTTTACTTTTCCCTTCTGCATGTGTTTGCAAAATTTAAAACGCATCTGGTTTTTCCCTGATTTTACTTGTCTGTTGGTTTGGTTGCCTCTGCTGATGGATTCCTTTTGAATAATGTTAGGAAGAAAAATAATTTGGTGAACTTAAAATTAAACCTAATTTTTTTATTGTTGAAAAAGGAAGGATCACTGCAGTATATGAAGTGAGGAAAATACATGTGTTCTATCGAATGCGGTTTGAAAACTCCTTTTTCACTTTTAATTTGAAACTATATGTACTGGGTTACACGTTTGCCAGTTATGGTGTTTTTTTGTGGCTGGTCAGTGAGAATATTTTTGTGCATTTTATTCGTTAAAAAATTATTCGCTGTTTTTATTCGGGTGAAGAAAGAAGGATATAGCGTTGAGCAACATGGATTTGTCGTACCTAAAAAGATCCAGAAAAATGTAAACAAGTGTCCATTAATGGTTCATTGGAGAAACCTTTTGGTTGGCTTATTATTATAATTATAATTTCATGTTACGTACATGGTCGTAATTGACGTATGTTGTGTCTATCTTTCTGAACCTTGAAAAGCATTTTTTTTATTATTTTAAGAATAAAGTATGGGATATGTTAACAGAAAGCAGTATGGGAGTAATGTAAGTTTATATTATTATTATCACGATTGTCTGGTGCGAGTCAATGATCATGGCATTTATATCATGGCAGAAAGAAAAATGAGGGAGAGATAAGAGTAATGAGTCGGTACGCCTCCTTTAGTTTGTCTAGGTATGAGCTGTAAACTGTAAATTATTCTTATGTTGTTATAAATACCGCTTGCCACTGTTGGGTTGCTACGGAATCTATTTTTATCAGATTCCATTGTGTTGAGTCTAAATCGATTATGGTGATGTAGCAGGTGGAAGGAAATCAATTATTGAAAATATTAGGTTTTAGAGAGACACCGATGAAAGTGTTCCACTCTCGTGAAGTTGGAGTTTCTCAGAAATTGCATGATTTATACTTTTAGTAAACACTAATTTAATTAAATTACTCGACATAGATACATATGTGCACTCTCTAGCTCCATTTGATAGGGTGAGAGTTCAGTCCAAAGACAGATTTTGTTGAATGTTTGCTTAGAGAAAGTATTATGTGTTTCCCTTTTGCTCTTGTTCTGACTATAGAAAGTTGATATATGATTGTTGGTTGTGATGATAGAGGCTCCGGGGTCTGTCAAGTATAATGTCGGATGAGTTTGATAGTTGTTGTAGATTGTAGATACGTGAGGGATTCCAATATGATTAAATTTCCTTGTTCTTGTTTCCAACACGAAGATTCTCATGTCAGGTAATGTCAAATAATTTATTCATGATGTATGAGTTTCCTGTAATACCCATAGTCAAAAAGTTGAGGAAGCATGTCGTTTTGGCTCGTTTAAGCTGTCATTTGTAGCCCAAGAAATAGATTTGGCTTTATGTCGAGACATTCATAAAATATTTTGGGCCGTGGTTGAGGTTTATGGGAAGAAAAACAATTCCCTCTCTGAATAATACAAAGGCGACTTAATAATTGTATTCGTTAATGCGCTTAAATTCATTTCATTATTATTACTTATTGTATGATGCAGAAGAAATGTGGATATGCATATGGTTTGGCTAAAAATGTTTTTCAAATCAGATTTTATTTTCTTCGTTCAGTTTTGGTGGAAGTAAAACAGTGTGAAAATTGCTATCAGAATTTTTGTATACACATTGTCTTTTATGAGCTTGAAGGTTAGTTTAGTTCAAAGGCGTTCGCAAGTGGAAATTTCATGTTATTCTGGCCAAAGGCCTAACATTACGTGAAGTGTATGTAGGATGAGCAGGAGCGGTGTGCGAATAAAAAAAATTGTTTTTGTGAAAATATGAGCCGGTATATGCGAGAATCAGTAATATTCCCAC
The DNA here is from genome assembly GCA_034693705.1 of Spatulosminthurus flaviceps. Taxonomy (NCBI): domain Eukaryota; kingdom Metazoa; phylum Arthropoda; class Collembola; order Symphypleona; family Sminthuridae; genus Spatulosminthurus; species Spatulosminthurus flaviceps. The sequence continues at coordinate 12,484 of JAQFXU010000900.1, forward strand.
CTTTAGGTAATTTTTGAAGTTAATCATTATTTTTAGCATTTATTTAAAAGCAAACCTTTTTTTAAAAAATCGTTACTAGTGTTTATTATTTTTGGAAGTTGTACATATTATACAAGTATACCTAACACTAGTATATATAGACTATGCTATGGGTGGGTGTATTAAATGTAGGAATAGGAATGAGGTTTGGAAAACACAACACTTCGATACCTATGAATGGTTTCCGGGTTGGTAATTTTTCTTGTGTAGATAGATCCTTTTCGACGATGTATATAAGGTAGCGGGTAGAAATTGGTGATTTGGAACAAGGATTTGATGTAGAACAGAAATGAAAGGAAGGAGTATAAATATATTTTTCCTCTCTAGCCCTAATGTCGTATCTCGATGTCTAGGGGAATTCTCGTCCTTATAATGATATTATATAAATATAATTTCATATATTCTGGGCCAAGTCGTTGTGTGAGAGTCAATATAATTTTTGAACTACAGTGTGTTTATAACGCTTTGGGATAAATGATTGGAGTCATAAATCAGGCGAGAATAGAATGAATAGAAAAACGATTGGATGTACATAAGGAAGTTTCTCTCTCTCCCTTTCTCGAGGTGTGAGCATGTGGATGTGAATGGGAGGGAAAGGAAACTGTAGCTTTAAGCAGAAATAAGAAGCAATGAGATGTGCAAAACCGTTGAGTCAACACAAGAGGAAAGAGATTGAAGTAGCAGATTATACTGTTACTTCCTTTCCTTGAGAACTAATGTCTCATGTATAGGTTTGTTTGAAATATGTGAATATTTTGGTAATGATTGTAACAAATATATATGTGGCCCCTCGAACAAGCTCCTGGGTAGTCAATCCTCCATGTTGTGGAATAATAATAATTTTAAAAAACTTGAGTATGAATTTATACATAGTGGTAGCACAGGGGAAGATCACTGTTTGAGGGATTCTACTACTACTACTGCTACTGCTGCTACTTCTTTTGGATCTAGAAAAAAAGTTACCTATAAAAGTGGAGCAGTTTTATTTTGAGAATTGGTTGTTTAACTATGGATGGAAATATGTTGTGGGTATAACTGTAGTAGTAGTAGTATCTGTTGTAGTATATATAGCAAGAGTAGAGTTAGTTTTTAGATTCCGTGTGCACAATAAATGGACTCGTATAAGTAGTGAGTGCTAGGAGTTTTACTATATTTTCTTTTTCATACTATTCCTCTTCTGTACTTTTTGAATCAAAAAGGTCCCTTGTGATATACCTTGGTTAGTTTTTTTACATGCATGTAGTTGGAAATGAATTCGCCGTAATTGTATGTACGTTAGTATGTGTAGATTGTAAGTATATGGCAGATTTTTTTCGTTCCCTCACTCACTTTTTTTCTCTCCCTTGTATCCATCTCACTCATTGGAAGAAGCAGTAATCGTGCAAGCGAACTTTGATGTTGTAGTTGAGAAATAGATATGAATGTAAGATTAGAACATGTAAATTTTTTGAGGGACGTATCAAAATCTTTTGTAAAAGTTGTAATGTCGGAATATGTACTGTATGTGCGTGTGTGTGTGTGTTTGTATTTGCAGTGCAAACGAAAGGAGATAGGTTAGATTTTTTGGGTTGTACTCTGTCCCGTAGTAGGTGTGGGTTGTATGTAGCCCACCGAACTGTATTTTAAGAGACTGAAGTGAACCTAGTCTCACTCTTACTTGCGTTCGCAGACAGGCACTACTACCCGAAAACCGATTCCTTCTATCTCTTTCTCTCTCTGATTTTTCTTAAAGATCCTGTCCATCCGGTCTCGGTACTGACTGACTGACAGCTAATCGTCTGTCCTTCAATATATAGATATATATTTATTATACACCTTTCAATCAAACAGAACTCACAATTTATTATATATTCGGATTTTTTTTGCACAACTTACAAAACTCATTCACGTAATAAGGGTAGAATAATAATTATTAACTAATTCCTCGGAGTTTTAAAAAAATATACAATTAAATATTAAATTGTTTTAGCTTGAGAGACAGAGAGGTTTTTAATAACATTTTTCAAGGGAAAAAATTCCACTCCTATTGAGGAGAAAGTTACTTTCTTTTTAGAGATAGAAGTTTTAGATAGAAAGTTGTAACAATAAAACATATTTGTAATAGAATTTTGAGCAGTATTGACATGAATCGATTTGAGTTCACCCTGATTGTTGTTGGTTTTAGTTGAGTTTATTATCACTGACAAAAATTTTGAAGTATAAAAAAGTATATGTATATTATAATGGACTGGTTGTTGCAACTGCTGTTCTTCTCATGCTTTAAAGGCAAACATAATTTTTTGAAACAACTCTCTCTTCTTTCTTTTGCATTTTTGATACCCTTTTGCTCTGTATAGTTTTTTGTGAGAAATTGGTTTTTCTCTTCCTTCTGTCTATATTGGGGATGGTTCATTAGTTAGTTGGTTTACAATTTTTACTACACGTAAAGTGTTCCGACGTTGTGTGTAAACAGTTTTTGTTAGACTATAATTCTATTGTGGTGTCCGTTATTTTATACTACTCTTCTTGTGGTTTATAGAACATGGTGGGAAATCTCCAGTAAATAATTGCTCTTAATTTCTCTGATATTGTTGTATCGTTTATTATTTGGTTAATTTTTTGTACCTGTTGTATTATTGTAATAATTGGTCGAAAAAAAATTAAAATCTATGAGTTGAAGAGAGATAATATTTGGGGACTACATTGAACTATTTTAAAATCTAAAGGATCTCGCGATTAAGGAGAGCTTTTTTTGTATCTTTTGCTGTAAGAGACAGTGTGGCTTGCTATTTTATGTATAATAATCATTGATTGATAATATTTTTGGGGGTGTAATAAGTTGAAAAGTAAATTGAGCTTGTAGCTTACTAGTCTAAGTAGAGATCTTGATTTCATTGGTTGTTATTTGATCATTTAAATTAAGGGATGACTCATCTCCGACGTCTCTCGTTGCAATTTTTTGTTAGTTTAATTTTATTCGTTCTCTCTCTCTCATTCGTTCAGAAGTTGAACATATTAGCTTGAATGGATTGGGAGAAGGTGATGGGTTTTCTCTGTGTTTGTGTGTCTCACGTAATTCTGGTCATGAATCGGGCTTGTGTTTACCCCGCCAAATTAATCTAGGTCTGGCCTGAAATAATATTTTTGATATAAAAGTTGGTCTATCCCTTAATCTGTATATAAATATGTGTTGGCGTGAGGTTGTGAGTGAGCTCTTTTTTAAACCAAGTTTTCTCGTTTTGGGTGGGCTTGAGTAGATAAAGGAGAAGCAGGAGAGCAATCAGGTCCAACAACCGAAGAAGGCACAGCAGTTGGATTCTATGCTTGGAAACCTCCAAGCAAGTATGGACAAACAAGGTGTTAGTGCTACCCAAAAGGGTGTTTGTGCCGCTTGTCACAAACCAATTGTTGGTCAGGTAAAAACAATTTTGTAAAAAAAAACAAGAAGAGTGAAAAAGTTTGTTGTGATTTTCATTTATGTGTATACATTTGAAATGGTTCTCGTAGAGAAATTCTAACAAACTTTTGTAGTAAAATTTTTTTTTCAAAATTAGAAAAAATAGTACGTTTACTTGAAATTTTCACAGGTTGTTACAGCATTGGGCAAAACATGGCATCCTGAGCATTTTACATGTGCTCACTGTCGCCAAGAGTTGGGCTCGAAAAACTTTTACGAACGAGAAGGCCAACCTTATTGCGAAGATGATTACCATAAATTGTATTCACCTCGGTGTGCCTATTGTAACGGCCCTATTTTGGATGTAGGACTAATTCATGGATTTTTGATCAAAACATTTGAAAAAAATCAAATTTTGTTTACGAGTAGAAAAAAATTTGTTGTGTGTGGCTGTAAAATTTATTATTACCCAATTTCTGTGGACATGTTCATATGTTTTGGCTTAGAAATGTGTGACAGCCTTGGAGACAAACTGGCATCCTGAACACTTTTTCTGTGCTCACTGTGGCAAGCAATTTGGACAGGATGGCTTTCATGAGAAGGATGGCAAACCGTATTGTCGTACTGACTACTTGGCTTTGTTCGCCCCGAAATGCGGAGGATGTGCGAAGCCCATAACGGACAACTACATCACGGCTCTCAATGCCCAATGGCATCCAGAGTGCTTCGTTTGCAGAGTAAGTGGCACCTTTGTTTTTTATATTGTCATTCTTGGTAGTAATTATTAGTCATTGTCTCCTGGGTTTTTCATAGAAGTATATAGACTTTAAGGGTGTGGAAAAAAAAGATTGGAAAGTAAAATATTATTCTAACTGGAAAGAACTTCGTAAGGATTGTAAAGGTACGTTTGCGGGTACGTCTTTCTACACGGTGGAGGGAAAGCCAGTTTGTGCCAAGTGTCTCGGAATCGACGAGGATGATGAGGGAGATGAGGATGGGGAGGAAGAGGACTAAGCGCAAAGATTCAGTCAAAAAAATATATGTATATATTTGACTTCAGTAATGTGTTGCAAGAACCCCCTACTTCTACTTCTACAACCCCGTTGAACTCTCTTGTTGAAAAAGCCTTCATTGACCATGACATTGACCAGGGTCAAGTCAACTTTATGACCCGAAAATAAATCCCACCATTTATGATGTTGAAAAAAATTGACAGATGACAAATATATCTTACAAAAATAATTCCCGAATTTGGTACTCCAACTCTCACTCACTCTCTCTGGGCTAAAAACCTGCTACGTTGATGATTGATGATGATGACACGGAATGTCTAAAATAAATCACAAAAATGAAATGATGTGGATTCTGAAAAAAATCAAGAAAAATGATGCTCCCTAATTCAATGCCTTAATTTTAAGACCAATCATATAACTTGCATTACATTAATAAGCGATTAAGACTTTCTTATTAGCTTATAAAAATCACTCTCATACAATTAGCTTTCTCTGCTTTAATCTGAATCGGCAACCAGATGATGAAAAGTATTGAAATATTTATTATTATTATTCCTGAAATTTTTGTTCTCTTGTTTAAAAAAAACTTAGAAATTATAATAAGAGTTTTGATGTCCAAAATAAAGGCTCCCTGAAGCCCAGTAAAAAATTTGCAGAAATAAAAAAAAACAAAAAATAAAAAAAAAACAAAAACAAACAAACAAAAGCAAGGTAAACAAATTGATGGCACACTTCAATGTGCGTATAGTGTATTGCTATACTCGCACATGTGCTTGTCATTTGTCTACGTTGTTCCGGCTAAGTGACCACTAGAGGTACTTTCGTTCTGAAGGTATATATATCTATTTGGTTTTGCCGTCATTCAGGGGAGTTCAACGTGTGGATGATTGGAAGGGAGAAATAATATTATGATGATGCTTTTATTACAAGGCGTTTGATTTGATTGGCCGTGTGAAATACGAGGTTGCTTTGCTTTCTTCGTATACACAATCACGTACTGCTGGAACCGTGCTCAATATACACACGCCAGGTTAGGTAAATGTTGTCTTCATGCAACATGTGTGTTTCCTTGAGCAAAGATAATGACTGGTTTATGCACTTTTAATAACTGGCAGAGCCAGAGAAAGCAGTAGGAAAGCGTTATTTCTGTACTGTGGAACTTAAGGAAATCCCGAACCTGCTCACTCATCTTCAGCTTTCTTTTAGTTCCAGTGCCAGTTATTCTTAATTTATATTAGTGCTGTTCATACAATGAATGGAATAAGTATAGAAACTAAATTAGTTTTTTAGTTTTGGAACGACGATGTCGTGTTAAAATAAAAATTTGTTTGGATTTCTGTCTTCATACTCTCTCTTTCTAAAAATTTCTCCTGAGATCCCGAGACAAATCGTTGCACCTGTTGGGAAAATTTTCAGTTATCTTTTGTTTTATAGTCGCAGTTGTCGACTATTACCTAATACATGTGCGTCGTTTCCCAATAGCTATTTTCTTCCTATTTTCTAATGTGGTTGGATGTATTTGTAAGTTGGGACCGATGACGAAGTATGAAGCTCTTCTGGGCTTAATGAATGAATTATTATTATTTACGTTCGTGTATTTTAGTTTTGGCTTTAATGTAATTTACGAAAATTAAATTTTTGAAAGATGTACATGCGTGCTTGCAAAATGTGAGCATACGTTAGTTAAAAACAAGCGACAGAGTTTCTGAGTTTACACTTATGGGGTTCGTGTTTCCTGAAACCGTTTCTGTTACTGGGTAAAATTTGGCGAGCTAATGTGTTAATGCGCTAGTAAATATACGGTTATATTCATTTTGTGTTATGTAAGAGAATATTAATTTATTAATATTAATAGCTGGGTAAGTTATTCGTTTGTAGTTGCATGTGACATATGCTATTGAAGTTTAATTATATAACTAAATTAGTGAACAGGAAAATTGCACCTTTTATTATTACAGGATTGCCGACAACCATTCCAAGGAGGATCATTCTTCGACCATGAGGGACAGCCCTACTGCGAAACCCATTACCATGCCAAACGAGGAACCTTGTGTGCTGGTTGCCACAAACCTATTTCAGGTAAGAATATAGGACGTAGTAGGCTTATAGTCATTACAATTAAAACCTCAATTTGGACTTCGCATTGTGTACTTTCATTTACTATTATTTGAGACTCATATTGTTTTCGAATTTAATTTACAGGCAGATGCATCACCGCAATGTTTCGCAAATTTCATCCCGAGCATTTTGTTTGCTCTTTTTGCCTTAAGCAACTGAACAAAGGAACTTTTAAGGAACAAAACGACAAACCATATTGCCACGGCTGCTTTGAGAAATTATTCGGATAGGAAAATTCGTTGGAAAAGATATTCTAATGTACGAAGCCATGTAAAGAAAAAAAATAACGTTAAAAATGTACCCAGCGGTCGAAAATTTTATTGTTGCAATATGAAATGCTAAAAATATAATGATAGGTTAAGCAAGAAACAATATTTTAACACCCTCCCCATCAATGCGGAGTGATTAGAAAAGGTACGGTACAAACCAATTATTAAAAAGTAATATTCAAATTCTTTTTGCATTATGATTTTTCGTTGTAGTTTCACGATGACAAAGAAATTGCCGCTCTACTCTAATTTTACTTATAACAGTGTTGCAATTCATTTGCATGTGTATTAATTGGAATATTTTCCTAATTATTCCATATCTTGTGTACATTTTTGGTACGTGTTTCGTCGTTGTAAACTGAAAATGCAAAATACCAATGTAACGCATACTTAAAGCAAATGGGTATACGCGTCACGCTGGATGGAATAAGATTTCTCCAAATGTCAAACTGTAAATAATGAATAAGATTGCACTCAAGAGGTAAAATTTTACGACTATTATTTAGTAAACAAGGATACGATGCAATGAGGGCCAGATGTAATTCTTTTAACGCTTATTGTTACATGTTATATTACTAATTGCTGGAAAAATAGATGTTCCGATAAAAGTAAGTAAATACGTTGTAGTTAAGTAAATAGCCACATACATTATATTAAACACGTATAAATTGTAATTATATACATGTATTTCTAGGATAGGACAAATGAAAATACTGTTCAAGCCAATGATTCATAGATTTATCTACACCAAAAGCCCTTGAAAGTAATATCTGGAAAAATTACGATGAAATCAACTAATGTTTTTAGAGAATGTAATGATTGACCTAGAAGCACTTTTAAAATACGTCAGGTGCTTTTTATATAGTTGTATTTTAAAAACCGTGGCGAAAATGTATCAGTGTTTCAGTGACAAAAACAATAAAATTCAATAATGAGCCTTCAGTCTTAAATGTCGAAGTTCAGGTAGTACTCCTTATTTATGTAATTCATGTAATAAAATTGTTATTATTTTATTACTTAATAAAGTCAACATTCGCATTGCCGTAGGCTAAAAAGACCAACACTAAAACAAACTTAGAGAAGGGAAATCGAGTAAGAAATCACTATCCAAGTTAATTGGTGCGTCAAAATCATGATTGGGAAATTTAGGTAAGCAAATTACAAGATGATAGTGCAGCTAAACGCTAAACGATGATTTGTAATTTAAAACTTTATTCGTATGATTTTTTTCCGTACCAAGTCCCTTAATCTGGAAAATCTGGCTCAACCAAATACCTACAAATCTCTTTTACAGAGCTTGATTCAAAGCCTAAGTATTTCGCAACATCCTTATCCTCACTATTTTATTCAACATGATTTCCTTTAGCAAACATCTTCCTCCTCATTAATAATAGAGGGTTTCAGTTCCTCAGAAATCCCTTGCTCAGAATTTGGTTTTTTTGGTGAACGTCCTGTGCGACGCTTGGAAGATTCTTTGAAAGCTGCTTTCAAGAGATCAGTTTCTGTTATTGTCGCCACATATGTAAAATTACATGCAGTATGTGGGTTTTGTGGATTTTTCGGATATGCATACTCTTTTAATTGTTGCAGGAAGGCCAGCTCCGTTAAAAAGGATTGAGAATCGGAACTTCCTCGTGGGTTTTCAATCTCGGGTTGACTTTTTATTTGACGGCTGCGACCTGAGGATTTCATTGATATTGAGCTAAAATTTGAAGAACTTGGTTTGATTGTACTTGGAGTTGTTTGACGTTTACTATTTTTCATTTCCACAAATTCTGTTCGCCAAAGATTTTCTGTGTAAGCCGATTTATTCTCTGGAATTTTGACATTCTTTACCGTGTTACAGTTGGTTCTCTCATGGGATTTGGCCATTTTGACATTACGTTCGTGTTGGAGCTCATTGATGTTTCTGACACCTGCCAGTTTAAATTCCTGAAAGTTATTACATTTTTCAGATTTTATTTCAGTCTTATCCGGAACATCATGGATTGGCTGCTTCGGTTTGATTTCAACGTTTTTTCCCTCGTCGAAAAATACTCGGCCAAAGTTATTCTCCTTTTCTGAATGCTGTAAAGTGTCCCCTGTCATTTCTGAAGTTACAGTTTCCTGTTTTGTCTCGGGAAGGAACGTCTTCATTGCATCAAATTTTTCATCCAAGTTTTTCCCAGCGGCTAATATATTTTCAGCTTTCAAGGGAGGGTTTTGAAATATTTTGCAATCTATAAATGGCTTTACTTCCACATTGAATGTTGAAAATTCATTGGGGTGCGGTGACATGGACGGTCGTGGGAACATTTGCGAGTCCATTGCACTTCCAGTGGCACTATGGGCATTGTGTGGTGGTAAAAGTACATTCATAGAGCTCAGAGGTTTCCTGTGTGTATTATGGGTCCGTCCATGCCCATGATGCTTAACTGGAGGTACTTTATGGACCATTGGTGGAAGACCCTTGCCTGTTTTTGCGTACACATGAGTTTGATGCAGTGGGAGTAACGGGGTTCCTCGACGAAGTCCATTACTTGGCCCTGGTGTTGTACTTGGCTGCTTCGTCGCATGATGATGATGTACTTGGTGCTTTGTAGCGTACATATTACCAGCAGCTGATCTACGCATTTTAGGCTGTTGATTTTCAGCAATAACAGCTCTATTTTTGGGTACTTCCAGCATTGGCGGCAATTCAGGCATTCCTTTGGGGCGAGTTGTTCTCAATGACCCCGTTAAACTCTTGACACCTCCATCAGGAAGTCTATTGGAAAGCTGAGGTGGCCTGATTCTTGGTACAGCAGCAGTTGGGGCATAAGAGGTTTTCTACAGATATACAAGAATAACTACAATATATAAGTTCATTTGAGATTCGATTATTTCAATAAGGATTTGAGTTCCAAGACTTACTATTGTTGTTACTGCCTCTCCCAATGGAGGGATTACAGCCCTAGTGAATCCATTTCTGAATTCGTGTGCAGGACGGTTATTCATTATATTTCCTTTCTTTTGTCTATCGGATTAATTCGAATTTGCAACAAGGGCTGTTTTGTCACTCATTTTAATTTGGAATGTTTGTTTGGCGTTTTGCATTTTGTACTGCAATGAAAGTGTCAACAAGAAAATAGTATTATTTTTGGTAGTTAACAACATGGATTTTTGAACTGTCATACATCAATGGAATGTAAACGGAAAGGGAATTTCGATTTCCTCATATTTTTTGCTTTATATATAATTACACTGAATATAATTTGAAGTTCTATTTTTCCATTACTCTTGTTCTTACGGGTTTGCGTTGCGATGAGGCAAGGCATTTGGTGCCATATTTGTATGTATTTGTATTACATAATCTCAAAAATCTTTCCATCACATCTTCTTAAGATTTAAGAATCCCCCAAGCCCCCAATTATTATTACAGGGATGCGATGATGCATACTCATTTAAATAAATATATTATCCTACTTGCAAATAATATTTTAAAAAATATAGAAAAGTTACTTCGGATTGTTATTAATAAAATTATTAATACGTATTGTACGTTGTTTAGTATTAAGTAAGTTACTTCTACTGCAGGATGGTTTACTAATATCATAATATTATGGTTTTTGTCGTATTTCTATTTTCGTCAATAAAAATAGAAATAATTGCATCCAAAATAATATTAATTTTTTAAGGCCATTAAAAAACGTAGTTAGTTTTTTTCCTTTCATCAACAATTAAAAAGAAATTCTTTTTAAAATTCAAAATATCAATAAATTATTTTCACAGACTATCGTTTTTACCATTCTTGATGGCAAGAAAGAGCCTCCCAAACTCCCAACCCAATTTCTAAACCGAATTATTCCATTATACCAAAACAATGCAATAGCAGACTACTATACAATACTACACCTTCAGAAATAAATATTCAGGTTGCATTATATGTATATACCCTTTAAAATGACTGAGCTTCCGTGTGCACAGGTGCATCAATGCAATGTGCTGACAATATTGAAGCTTTTATCTTAAATACTTTTATTAAATACAAGCCAATAAATTAGAGAATGAAGAAAATATGATATTTTAACTCAGCACTCATATCATCACACCTGATTTGGTCCTACAGGACCGGTTTAAATGCATCTAATAATAATAATTAATGCATGAAGTTACGTGCTTAATATAAAAGCAAAATACTGTTTTTATAGCTACAAAATGCAGCCCCCAATTAATTCCAGGCCTCTTCCTGTTCCATTGAATTCAAATTGCATAATAATAAAAATGTCAGTATTGCCGTAAATTCTAATGATTTTTGCTCGGAATTCCTGTAGTGACGTGGGTTATTCAAAGAACTTGCATTGTTGCATTAATTTGCCACGCAAACACTTTGTGCCTGTGTGCTGTGCTACTTCGATTCGGAATGCTAACTAACTATAGGTATGCATTCCAAGCAATAAAATACTTTATACGCACACAAAATATGACAATTAAATTTTTACAGCAACCAACGCAATAATTGGATTTGTCTTAACTATAAACTAAAACAATTGCAAACACGACAGAGATACTCAAAGCATTTCATGATGAGTTTTATGGCATGCCGCTTATTAACATCCATCCAATGAACTAAAAATGAAGCATTCAGGAAATTAATCTCACACACAACTTACTGTGCCACGTAGGGACTAGGAGTTTAGGGTAGTAATAGTTAATGGTACTATTGTGCTTGTGCATTTTTTATTCCATATTCAGCTTGTGGTATAGCGTTTGGGAGCGTAATTACATGGTGATTGTATCAAAGTTACGCTATTTACTCCGTACATTTACGGTACAGACACAGACGGAGAACAGAGATGAACACACTTTTCCACAGAAACAGAATAGCTTGCTCATATTCCTGCGATAAAATAGCAAAATAAATGTTTGCTTCGTTTGAAAATCCTCTCAACTATGAGCAACTTCAGTTAGTATTTTTCAATTCACTTCAATGCAGGATGCATCCTGAAGGGAAAATGCTTTGGGTGGAGAACTGGCCTGCAGATAATTTAAATTACTCTAGTAAGTTATTGCATTTTGAAACCAATGTGCTGATACTGCTGATTGCAATGTATTTACACTAAACATTACAAGGCTCTTAATATCATTTATCTGTAGCTCCGTTTGCACACATTTTAACTCGTCAAAATCCAAACAATGTATTTTTCAACTATTAAATTTATATATGCTACAAGTTTACATGAGCATATGTACATCAATAAATATTTCCAATAAGAATAATGCAGCAGTTTTTCTTTGTGCACATTTAGTATGATAGCCGTCACGACTAAAATACCGACCGAATCATCAGAATGTGTAGATATCATTTATATTACAATGAAATCAATATTGAGCAATTGTATATTCAAAGAAGTAAAGGAATTTTTTCAGCTATGGGGTTGACAAATGTAGGCTCATCTGAAGGGAATCTGCAGATTCACTTGACAAATTCCAACTCTCTGTGAGAAAGAAAGCCTCCCTTTATAAAACAAAGCTGATTATTTCATGTACTTTGTCCAAATAATAATCATAAATAGTACTTATTTTAAAACGGAGTTGTCTAATTTTGAGGGGAAAAGTCCAAATCGAACTTGTTGCTAGGTGTTACTTAAGTACTCCATGTTTGTTTTTTCCAGGCATTTATGTACAGGGCAGGACATATTAAATGCAAATTGTAACTCTTGGTTAGTATTTCTACCCTTTATTGTCATATCAATTGTAATTTGCCTTGGTTGTTTTCATGGACAAATACTATACCTATATAATCATTATAGGGAATATGGAAAAGTCCTTTCAAAGCCATATCGTCAATACAATATTACCAAGAAAAGATAATGCCAATCAACCGCCAAGTTGATAAATTTTGCTTGCGTATTATAAGTGTTTCTGGTGAGACCACAATTTCATTGTAGATGTGTTGAAACTATCGACACTATGGGTATGTATACATTGTGAAAACGCTTATAAATGCAGAAATGCCAGAAATATAAATAGGAATGGGCGAAACGAAATCACATGTATGTACATACATAGTAATGTACAACATGTTCAATCAACTTAATTTAGTTGTATTTTCATATAGACAGTCTATGAACTTTACAGCCACATGACGTGCATGAAAAGATGTTTAAAAATGTGTTTAGTAAATAATAATACAAATGCACGATGCTCCTCCATTTATGTAAGTGACGCCAACTGAATAAATTTCGACAACTTCCTTCCTCACATTGTAAAGCTCCACTATTGTTCTGTTTATCATGTATGTATATAGCCAGTTGGTTATAAACGTGATAAAAACTCTGACTTCAAAATCCACACAAAAATGGAGTTTTATGGATTACAGGAAACATCAATGTCACCTTTACTCACTACTCACTCAGTTTTGCTTAATTAACTTTTGGGATAGAATCGTATGAAAGTATGTTGTTCTCTTCCTTGAATAATATTTGAAATCATGAAAATGTCAAATCATGGCACTACTCCACTTTTACTCAGGGATTTTTTAGTCAAACGAAACATGTTTGATGGAGGTCAGGGAGATTGTAGGAGGTTGAAGAATCGGCGGTTGAATTGAGTCCCCATGTTTCCCTAGAATCATTTATTTTTAGTCACAATGAAAATTCACAAATTGACTGTGCAGTGGGATGTAAAAAAGGCGAAATTATATAACATATGTATATAAGTACTACTTGTAAAAAAACTATTCATTGAATTTTATGGATGGCTATTAATGGGATTTGTATTCCATTCCATTGCTTTCTATGCTAACAAAAAAGCTCAATAACTCGAAGAATTATCAATTATTATTACTTTATTGCAGAAATTCGCCTGTGTCAATCAGAATTCAAAATTTTCCAAAAGGAAAACAAAAAAACCAAGCCAAGTGTCGTGCAAAACATTTCCATAATTTCCAAACATTATGGTTGTTAATTTTGTAGTGTATAAATGATATTAAAAAAAATTCTGCAATTAAAAACTCATAAGTTACCAAATAATCTGCAATATAATAGCAAATTAATTAGGACCTTTAACTTGAAGTGTCAGCAAATATAACTATACATTTATGTACTTGAAAGCTTGCGAAAACATAAGAGTTGTCTCATATATTAAATTCACCTAAACCGTTGTAAAATTGATTCTTTTAATAGGTTTTTTGCACGAGTATATGTGCTTCTCTTCAAAGTATACTGCAGTCTCACATATACCCCGTGAAAACTCAAGCTATGAAAGTCGTGAAAATTGAGACCCTTCTCGTAACATATTCAAATGATTTTGTTCATTTACCAACAACCCAACAACCAACCCTATAAAGAACTTTCCTCATGAAGGTTTGGTAGACGTCTTTGAGGCTAATTTTCATGAAAGAAATAATTATTTTGGCTACTGACAAGAGTTAAAAGGTGTAATATATTATGTAGATGTCTCTATGGCTTTAGCATGTATTAGCCGATTAGCAGCAGGTGAATAGACGTAATCGAAGTACTATATAGTGGCAAGCGGTTTCCTCCATTTTATTTGAATGGAAGGAAAACATCGTCATCACTATGCCTAGGCCAATGATATTACGCCTAGTGTTTGTTTTCTTTTTAACTTCCCTTCAATGCTCAATGGGATATATCTGGCAGGGGTATAGTGGCAAAGGAAGTGTGGGAAAGTAGTTCTACTGACTGCCAAGAATTTAAAGGTATTGAATGCTTCTTTAATATTACGAAATGGCGGCACTAACGCATAGTATACATATATGCTGCTTATTGCATACTTGTTTATATGTACATATAAATTATATGCAGTTATAATCTTTTTTTAAGTATGTTGCTTGATTGTGAGGTTGTGAGATGCATGGCATTTCCTATATTTTCTTTGAACATACTTACATACAATTGGCCTGGCTTCTGAGTTCTGAGAAGTGAATTAAAATGAAAATAGGACCTGCGCTAAAGCCGTTCACCATACATGAAAATACATGCAGTTGATACTGTCAAGACTGAAAAAAGTTCAGGAAAACCTCCCCTGTCCCTGTACATATCCCTTTTACTCGTTTCGTTCGGATAAGCATCCCACATGTATAAGCATATGAAGCATGTACATACATACGTCCATGTGAGAATAAAACGCAGCAGATGAAACAGTGTGTTCGACTTGGAAGTTTAATGTATAGTACAAATCTTGGAGTCATTCACAAATTAATTTAACGAAATTAATACAACTACAATCAATGGCGCTTTCCTTAAATTCCGAACATGATTCCCAAGTGCCACGATTTCAAAAAAAGGGCACAACTGCAAGCGCTTTTATGTAGGTACGTAGTACAGAGAGCCCACTCCGTCGGCGAGCCTAAATCAAGCCCGTGGTGAGTGTACTTTAAGCCAATCAGGATGCAGACACCGCGAAGCATGAACCTCCCTGTAAACGTTATACGCCACCCCCGCGACACGGATAGCATCCTTATTTATACCACCCTAGAACAGTTGGGGATTCTTCCGTAAGTGGTCGGAGGGGGGTGTTCCATAAGCGGTCGGTACTTCCGTAAGCAGTCGGCGCTTCCATAAGCGGTCGGTACGTTAAATAAATTGATTAAACAGGGAAAATAACGGGAAAACTGGAATTAATTTAAAAAACTAACATTCGCAGCTTATTAGCCTCTATATTCCAAGACGACCAGTAATGTGATATGTGGAATCAGTATTTCTAAAATTGGCAACCTAACCTAACCCCGTCAGGACGAGCGCAGTTGGACAAGGGTCGTAGGTTACTTCTGATACTCAAATACGTCTAGTGAAATATTTTTGAGGTTTCAGTTAGGTTAATTTGGCTTCTAAATCGACCACCGAGCCCGTAGGCACGAGGAATTGCGAGGTATATATATGCTCCCTTGACCTGGGACCCGGACCCGGGTTTTTGTTACGGGCCTAGCCCGAACCCGGCCTGGGCCGGGTTTTGGCCGGGCTCGGGCCTTTGCGAAATACACACTGCTGGTTTGAACCGGGCCCGGTCTTGCATTGAAAATACTAAGCGGGCTTGGGCCGGGTCATTCATTACAGCTTTTTTCAGCGGGCCGTATTTAGCTTGTGAAGGAGACTTATCTAGATTGTTACTCTAATTACAGGACAAATGGACTTGAGAGCTATGTTTGAACCTTTTTAACGCAGCCTACTAGAAAATTAATGCCACATATATTTTTCAGCATGTATTTTAGTCTCTTTCCTTTTAATGGTTGCGAGGATTTAAGGAAATAAATACAATGTAATGGAACTCGAGGCATCCGAACAACCTATTTGTGCTGGCCAAACCCTTTGAAAAGGCAAAGTTTTAAAATAGACGACGCCATGCAGTCAATCTACTTCCAGTAAATTGTTATTTTAAGACGCACAATGGCTAAACATCCACCAATAATGTAGAAACTTTCGTAAGCCCTCACGTATACTCTCAAAAGGGCCGAAAAGCTTTGTCCCAAATAGCTTTCGAACGACTCCAGATTGTGAAAGCTCTTGATAGAATCCACACAAGTGTATGCGGTCTATGTAGAATATTGGTATATACATACAAAATTATTACAAGTTGCTCTGCACTGTCTGTATATACTTCTATACCCAACAAGGATTTTCGTAAATAAAACTATACATTAGGTGTAGACTTATGTATGTAGATACTGTGCGATTATAATATGTTCGAGTTAGGTATTAGGTATATAGAATTTTGAAAGAAATTTTGTACTATACACTATATATAGGCAGGCACGGGTATCTGTATATATAGAACCCAAGTAATAAGAAAGTAGAAACTTTGCAAAAAAAGGGACGTTACCATACATTACGTGGACAAATCATAAAAAAGAAAGATATTATATAGCAAGGGGGCAACTGTGCATCTATTAAGGGTGGAAGTAGCAATAGATTATTATTATTCCATTAAAGTTGTCAGTCAGTGAATGATTCTCCTCCTGCCAACTTTATAATTCAACCAAAATATTGAGTCTTTCTGTGTTGTATAATTTACTTTTAAGTCTACTATACTATACTATACTACATATATACCATTTACGAGACAGAAAAAAACTCCTAGGTATTTTCTCACAGCTGGTTTAAAATAATTTCCTCACTGTAAATTAACAACATTGGGCACATGTATTAATTGTCCCGATAGTCTCTCTCTCTCGGTCTCCTCTGTACCCTCCAAAGAAATACACGACCCTTGATTTTTAAAAGCCTGGTTTTTCAAAATCCTTTTGAAGGAAAGCTGAAGGGGCTGACAATATTCTACAGCATTAACAAAATACAAATTAATTGAGAAAAAATGGCTGGTGGTGGAGATGCAGGTGCTGGAGATTTCGACCCTTGTGAGTGTGTTTGGAGCCATGAATTAGCCACGAGAAGGCTCATCAACATGGTAAAGAAAAAATAATAAACTTATTATGTTTTCTGTAAGATCAGCTGTTTTTCTCAAATATTTTCAAACACATTTTCTTAGAATGAATGAAAGGATGATGGGATATAAGGTGTAGAGAATCCATGGGAAACATATAAATTGACACACTTGGAATTTAGACAGGAAATACGGTTAGCCTTTTTATGATGTTATGTTATGGCACTGCCAGTTACGCAGTGTTTATCAACTTTTCAATCCTCTATAGTAAAGTATACATACGCAATTTAAAAGCTCATTTTATGTCATCTGACTTGAGCCCTATATATTAGCTACTGTGTATTAATTGTGCATATTATACCTGAAAGTATACAGGGGGCATTAAATTTATCCTCCTAAAATTTAGAAATAATTAGAAGCTTGGGCATTAAAAAGACCTTGAAATAATTTTTTTTATTAAGTTTTCTATATACTTTGACGCAAAATTAATGGCTTGAACTGTCCTCGGGGTATTTTTCAATGAAATGCATGTCTGTTGTACATAGGATCTGCAATTTTAATGTTTGTATTGTCTGTATTTGTATGTGTCTGGTTGCTGAGCTGAGGATGCAAATATATGGGATCAGTGTCGATTTTTTAAAAACCTTTTTTAACTATAGATAAAACAGCATGGGAAGATTGAGTGCAGGGAAAAATTTCATTCCTCCTGGTAGTTTGTTGAGGGTGAAAAACCTAATTAGCTCACACTATATACGCACGAACATAATAATTTGTAAGAAATTGATATTGATATGCATAAGATAACGAATACCAGGGATTTTCCTTCAAAGGCTAAATTCAAGGGAATTTCCAATGCACTCGGGATTGGGATAAATGGAAATGCAAGAAATTTTGCACTAGAAAAATAATATCAATAGAGTTTTATATATTTATACTTAAATAATATTCAATCGACCATTATAAATTGTAATGAACTTTTTTGAATTTGTGATTTGTCAGCTGTACATATGTTATACTGGTGAATAGAGTATTGTACTTGTAATAGTAAATGCAACGTAAAAAACAAAAGTCATCAACTTTTAAGAACCCTCATAGCTATTGTTAGTTGGTTTTCCACTGTATTTGGTATACATACTACTTATCAGTTCCCAACGGTAAATAATTATATAGAGTGGCTCAATTTCTCCTATGTGCGTATCACCAATCACGATGGGTAAAAGACAATAAAATATTTTAATTAATATACAGACTTTAAGAAGATTGCAGTTTTAATGTTACAGCCACTTTTCCTATACAGTTAGGCATGGAAAGTTGAGATGCTGGAGGGAAAATTCATAGTTTTTCTTTCATGTATGTTATTTTTTCTGTAATAAAAATAGTTTCAGAGCGGTCGGGTTTGAAGGAATTCATAGAACTTGTATTGTTCCTGCGTGGGTCAAATATCACTAGGATTTTATTTCTTGCCAAACTTTTATCTATTGTTATTTTTGAAAGCAAAGTACTACATGGGGGTGAAAGTATGGCAAAAATAAACCATATAGTAATTTTGTTTGTGATTTGTTTGAGAGGGAATTATACTCTTTGTATGTACTTACATGTAAATGTATGCAAGTATTGATATGGAAAAATTAACGAGAAGTGTTTCTTTTTGACATGAGCTTGCACAAACTATTAGAGTTAAAATAATTTAGTATATCATGGCTTATGGTGAAAACAATGGATTCGTTAAACAAATGCCACGTTTATGGATTCTGTATACGACAAATCATAATAATAAATTATTAATGTTACTCTCTTTTTTGTATACTTCATTTGCAGATTCGTCAGAACCAAGATTATTGTACCGAAAATGAATGCTACACCGATGGTAAGTGCTAATAAAAATCATATTTCAGAAACAATATAAGTATTTTTATGATTCAACAAATTAGATGGTTTTAGCTCTACAGACTGTATTCAAATTAGCTCTTATGTGTAACTGGAGAAACGTTTGGGATAGAACTTAGTATCTTGAGATATCCTTAGTTGCAAGTTATTTATTATTGTAAATATGAAATAACAAGTAATATAATCCACACGGTGATACCCAAACGGAAATAGCTATAAGCCGAGATGTATTTCAGAAGGAGGATGCTTCACTGCAAAATCATTAAGTTCCATCAGCAATAGCGGTAGTCTTCATGTTAGAAAATTGCGGGAGACCAGAAAGAGTTTATTTGTTGCCATTTTTTACCAACCGGATGTTTGATGATATCACGCCTGAAATAGCAAGTGCTCATGAGTTAGCTTGGTATTTGCCAGTTTTGTACCTGTAGATATTTACAAAGTGTTTTCAAGTAAAGATGACAGTTTTCTAATTGTATACGGACGGAATATTTGATATTTGAGAAAGGGAAATTCCAGATTTATGCAACCTTCACGTTTATCATTCTGAGCTGGTATATAATATTAATAAGGATATTGATTTTGTTGTTTAGCTGAAACCAGTGATCCGAGTGGATCTACAGCAATGTTCTTTATTGGATTTTGGTTTCTGATGGCTGTCATATTGTTCTTCCTACGTCCAAAAACTTCAGTACCTGCCGCAAAGGGACGAGATGGATCTGTACGAAATGATTTGTATTTTATCGCACTAATTTTCACCAACAATAATGTTAATTTGTTAAAAATGTATTATTTGTGATAAGTCATTCAACTTATTTTTTCTCATGTACAGGGCCCAAGCTATGATCCACCGGCGCCTGCAACAAACTAACATGAAGGAAAGACCAGAACCTGTAGCACAATTAGTCATGTTCAGTTCGAATCAAACTGTTTTTGACTGGTGCAAATAAGATTAAATTGTTATTTTATCGTATTGTTAATCAAGGTCCTTCTGCAGAAACTGTGATGAAATGAAATCGGACTCGAATAGTGTTTGGAAAGAACAGTTAATTATTATTACCTTTAAATAATATTTTCAATATTTTTAGTTTGCTTTACTTACGGTTAAATATAAGTTTTATTCCTACAAGCAGCCCAGCCGCATTCATTGTTAATTTTGCATAGAAAACTCGCAGTCATCTGGAATTAAAAAATGTATTGTATCATGGCATCATTTGAGATGTTGATAATATTTTGAACAGCAAATTAAAAATTTTTTGTGAGTCTATGGCTATACAGTTCTGAATTCTGAATATACTTATACTTTTACTTGAACTACAATACGCTGAGTCGATTAAATTGCGTAATTTGAGAGGAACAATGTAAGAGTATTTTAACCCCCCGTACCCATTCCTTCCTCTTCCCCTCCCTTGAACTTCAAACTGTGTGAAGCCAGACTTTTAGTATTGAGATTTATTAGAGGTTTATTTCACAATTTCATGTTCTTGTTCTTGCTGTGGTTGATATATTGAAAACAACTGTACAAGTAATAGTGTATGGGCAGCATTAATCATTATTGCCCCCTTTCTCGTGTCTTTACGACCAGTCATTGTTTTATGGTGTTTTTCATTATATACGGTGAAATGAAAGATACTGAACCTTTGAGTAAAACATGGAATTTATACGTCGTTGTTAAAGAGATTTTTGTGAAGCATTTTCCATATCTGCAGCGCCCTGAATTCCATTTTGTGATTTTCTGTGGTGTTACTAGCACACTGAGGTGAATGTCTATAATAAATTGCTTTTTGATTTAAGTATAGCGATTTAATGTACAGATTCACCGTACTTTTGACTTCGATGTCAATCAGTAGGTGTTACAATAATAATTGAACTTTCAGTGCATTAAGACAAAAAAAGTAAATTGAATCAAAAATTGATCAGAATTCAATTCAAATAATATACATATGCTAATGTGCATACATATATACTAATATGCAGTTTACGAATCAAAAGTTTGTACGAAATATTACTGGTTGGGTTTGCACTTTAGCAGTAAGATAATATTACAGATTATGTCTAGTTACAATTACAATAAACTAATATTTAATATATATATATATATATATATAATATAAATATATATATATATAAAATCAATGAAGAGAAGTGTAAAATTATGAAATATGAACATTTTCGCTAATGAATAAAACACGTCAAAAAACGATGTTCAGCATACTACCGAATTATTCAGTAATTACTATAGATTCTATTACGCTGGACACATTCCGGTAATAAGAAAGCGATACGCGATGCACAACAAACTCACCACGCGACAGGACAAGCAACTCCACCTCGACTGAAATAATGATGTTAGTGCTACAAAATTTTCTGGGGCACATTCCTAACCTGAAATGGTCTGTTCAATCAGTTTTCCCGAACAGTACATAATTGTAAAGAGAATTTACATTTTGAAACAAAAACATTTCGTATCAGTTCTTCTACGTATTTAGGTATTCACCCGCTATGAAGTTAGCTTGAGATATTTTAATGATGAAAAAGGAACCAGATTTATGAAGATTGTAATTAATTTTATTTGAAAGATTTGCCTTTGATGTACGACTACGAAATCCATCACAGAAGTTACAAGTTACACGTCAGCCAACTGAGCCAACATAGCAATTCCACGGATTAATATTATACATAAGTAGCTGGCAGCTTACTGCTGCTAACGCGTGGTCAAGGTAAATTAGCTGGGACCTTTAAGACGCTTGTCAAAGGTCTGTAAAAAATAATTTTTCGAGTATATATAAAAACTAGTAATTACAAAACAGTAACAAAAATAATGTTCAGTATCCTTACCCGTACTATTGTACTTACTTATACTTACACATCAACTTAAAATATCTACGCTAAGAGCCTTCCGGTACAATCAGCTGATTCAATAAGTAATAACAATATGCCTTATCTCTTTACCAGATTTATTAATTAAAAGTGTTAAAACACAAAAAATAATTAGGTAAACAAACTAAAACAACCAAGTTGTATCCTTGCTGGTTTCCGCTAGCAAGATCAATGTTTTTCTTTTCTATCAATTATATTATTCTTCAATCCTCAAAAGATCGTTTCCAGTAGGAAGACAGTACCTAACTAGCTACGTACCAATATATCTTCTATTCTAACTATTTGGCACTCGGCGTTTACTCAGCACTTCTCTGATACGTTTGAATGTTCCGGCTGTGTACCAAACCGGAACACTCGGTTCATATACAGCAGGATTAATGCCAACCGAAAAATTCTTTAGAGGAGGAAGATGTTTGGACAGACTTTTTCCTTCGGAGGAAAATTTGTTTTGGTCGACACCTATAGACATAAGCTCGTTGTCTTCGGTGAAAACACTTGAATTGCTTGCGTTAACCTTGGTTGTCTTATTAGATGGCTGAAAAAGAGAATCTGGTGGAGTACCAGGGACTTTTTCTATTTCAGCTATAACTTCGTTTTCTTCAATGACCATAGCAATAGACGTAGAATCTCCTGAGGTAAGTTTTTTACAGTTTTTACCTCTAACTTCAACGGTATCCAGAAATACTGGTGTTAGACTTTTTAATGCTGTTCCGGGTTCTGCAGTTCCTTGCAATTTATTTTGTTCGCAATAGATCTCAGTACCACTTTGATTTTTACGAAATTCTGAAGAAACCATTGGTTTTGCCTTAGGAACATTATTGAATTTCTTGGAATGCCTAAACCCTAAAGTGACGATTCGATTTCGTTTGTCAGCTTTAGCTTTACTGACTGCATTTATGAAATCATCAGGTGATATTTCGTATTCCTCTACTTCGCTGGCATCATTTAATTGGGTGTTCCTGGAGGATTGGACGGTTAAATTTTCAACCACCTCAACTTCAGGTGTGAAATTAACACGTGGGTCATCTTTATTTGTTGATCTCGTTCGATTATGATCATTCTCTTTTGCAGCCATCATTAATAACTGGGGATTAAGAGGTTCTTCATGTGAAACTTCGGAGTTTCGAAGCACTGCCTGCTCGTTTCCACTCACAGCAGGAGAAAATTGCTCATTTAGTATGGTATTACACTGAATTCTAGGATTCTTCAACATAATTTCGACGTGTTGCGTTTCGACTGGTGGAGCTTCTACTTGTGTTCCTCGTGGCATTATGTTGGAGTTTCCACAGGCTGTATGAACCCTAATAAAATGGCAATTACTTTCATCCTCATTTGGGTCATGTCTGTTAACATTCGAGTTCTTGTTTCGTCGAACTCTTTCGTCATCATTGTCTATTATTTCTAAGTCAGTATCAGAATCACTCAGTTCGACAAGCAAAGTTTGAGCTCGTTCTTCATTTACATGTTTGGTCTGTCGATCCATGCTCAGTTTACCGGGCGCCGGAATGGAATCATGCTTCAAATTAAAACCAGAAAATAGATTTTGAACAACAATACAATCAATCGACATTTCCCATCCATCAGTAACTAATCATTAGTCCAATAATTGAACATATTTCCTTACTTGCTTTTTTCCGACGGAGATGATAGGGGTTCCGTGGGGTTTACTTTGTAGACTTTCCTCCATTTGGTAATTCAATATCAGACCTCGCAACATTGAAGGTGATTTAGGCCTCTCCTTTTGTTGGAAGTCTCTCTTAGCGGCTGGCATTACTTGTGCTTGAGATGGTCGCGAATACAAAGGATTCGGTACAATGGTTGGCTGGTAGAGCCTCTCATAGTAACAGCTACTAGTTTGGGTGGTTCCAATGGGCAGAAGCGGTACCGTAGGCAACACTGGAGTGTAATCCGAGAGAGCCGTTCTTCGTAATTTCGGAGCATTTGATGGTACCTGAAACATTTTAACCATAATACTAATGATATTCCATCACTACATTTATTATGCACAAATCATTAAAATTCCTACAAACTGTATTCTACCATATCATCCCAGGATGTATCATTTCTTCCCATCTTCGGCTTAGATGGAAGGCCAAATTCGTCGTTCCAATCAGCTAATCCAAATGATTTATCACACCGCGAATTCGGTTGCTTATCACTCCCATAGCTGAATGTAGGCCCATCTATAAATCATATTACAGATCGTAAAAACGATTCAATGGTTTTAATACTATTTAGTAGTTCTCCCAAAAACAGTCAGGTCAGGATTTTAGCGTACCTTTTCCCGAACTCTTCGTTTGGCCACGGTTGGAAACCGTAAGGCAAACTATCTCGTCATCTGAGTCGTTAGCCGGCATCTTCAAACTAGAATATTATTCTCACTATTAATCATGTAATTTAATTTTCAGTCACACATTGCACTACTGTAGTATATACTTAAAAAAATATCTCGAAGTTCACAACCACAGCTCTCAGCGTATACTCTGGTCTCTGCAACTGACAATAAATAATTTCGTTGGAAGGTCTTCACTAATGTGCATTCAGATAAAATCATTTTCCACCCACGACACTATACGTCTTCGATACTAGCACAACGTCTAAGCAAGCGTCTAATCTACATTTACCACTCATAAATGCACATATGCATAACCTTCATCGTCTGTAAACTCGATTTCTTCATTACTCTTTTTTTAGTCGGGTTTATTTATACAAAGAATGTTTATTGGAATCACAGTGAAATCAATACAAACAATTGCAACGAACTTCACTCCCATTGTTGTATTTCTTTCTTGTCTTTTTCTTACGAGGTAAAATACCATACTATCAATCTTTGTAATATGGCTCGATATCATACGGATTCAAAAAATAAACTATAACATGCATGAGCATTTCCACTTCTTAGTAATAATGATAATTATTATTCTATTTTCCAAATCAACAGTCTATGTAAAAGTGCATGGGACATTCAGTCGAAGTCTTACCGAAAATGCCTGGAATATTTACTATCACAGTCAGAGTCTCTATAAATTCAAATGAAGGAACACAAACAACCTCTTCTCCAAAATGTTGACTTAAAAACCCAATTCCAGTACTTCAAAGTTCCTTACGAGCGCCCCGTCGCCCCGATTGTAATAGTTTGTAGTTACCACCGCTTCATCCTAAACCAAAATCATAAGTTACGATAATCTAAATCACTAATTTTTCCAGTAAAGTTCGTAATATTATTATGAGATACTAAAAATATACTACCATAAACACTAAACAGTAAGCACTATAGCTAATATATACGGATCCCAAAGCTTCCACCTAAAATAGCAAATAGTTCACGAACCTTCACCCCGTCCCTTCTTACGTTCTTCTGCCTCCAGTTCTCGAGTAATACTAACATAAACAACCATGTTATTTTCAAACCAACCGAAACAACGTGATTTTGTTGTTTGGATCCATACCAAAGGTGGGCACATATCATACATTTATGCCTAAATATAGGCGAAATTGTAGGTATGCTAGCAAATTGTAAGAATT